>UZAF01019330.1:0-19598 GCA_900617895.1 Haemonchus placei | reverse complement strand
CAGACGAGACAAGGAAGTTTCTTCCTGGTCGGAAATCGAGAGATCAAGCTACATATCATTAATTCATGGTGGTTAAATGATGATTTTATTATGATATTATTATGACAAACTGATTTTTTTATATCACAGCTAACATTTATTTTCATTCTAACGAATACTGTATTGACGTAATAGTCCGTGTACAGATAATTTACCTCTGTATGTATTTGATTATTTGATTATTCAATCACATTTGAAGAATATCTATACTAAGTGAAGTTATATAATTAAATGAATATAATACTATTATGCATATCATTACGAGGAATATTTTTTTTGAACTGCATAATTATTTAGAAGCTGATACTTCATTTTCGACACGTTAGGTGATATTGTTTGGTAAGAGGGAAGGCATACACGGGTGTCAGTTCGAAGGATATCCCTCAAAAGACTGAAAAATTTGTCTTCTCAACTTTGTCGGTCCAATATATTATACCATGCGATATTCGCCTAGGCCAACTGAGCCTTCCATCCCTCCGGGGCCGGATAATTGGTACTAAATTCGTGTGGGAGGATAAAGGCGCTGATTTTTACATCGGCTGGCCACCGCATGTCGTTGTAGCACATCTACAAAGGGAACAGGAGCCTTTCATAGTGGTGTCATTGGTCTCAGCAGGTCAAGGCAATGCTTGAGGTGTGAACAGTGAGGGTACCGATGGAAAGCTGTAGCACCGAAGGTTATACTATTATTGTGAATTATAATAGTGTATCTGTTTATTATTGTTATTCTGGATTTCAATGGTCCGATGGAGTACATGTATTGAGTTTTCTCAACTGTCGAACTTCTTATTTCGGTCCACAGATTGTCAGCACATTCTTCTTCGTTGCAACTGCTGAATGAATGGCTATTCCTACTTGTCAGCGCTTCTGAGGATTCCACGTTATCAACGATCTCTTGAAAAACAGCATTTTAAATTGAACAAGGCGTTTTCGAACGCTGCGATTTCGCTTTCCTGCCAGTACTAATTCTTCACAGAAGATCACCTGATTCCTGTTGTTCTGATCTCCGATTCCTTTCACTAAATGCACCTAACCATCTCATAGAAGATGGATTTTTAGTATGAGAGGAAGAGCCGAAGGGAGACCACCACTAGGTGCCTACATGTTGCAGCACCATGTTGGAACGTTCAACTAGATTTTTTGAACTGATACTCAACTGGCTTACAATCAGCTGTCAATGCTTGCAGTCATTCTTTGCTTTCTTTGGAAGTCATCAATTATAAAACTTGCCCGGGACGTTGGCGTGCTTTCTGCTGTCCGAGTAGATTTTCAAAATCATCCCTCTCACAGGATTCAAAGGAATAAAGCCTGTTAGCGCACGTCATCTGATTCATCCGTTCGTTGAGGTTATTAGGCTTAAGGTTTTCGTACTCTGCAAATGATCTCTATCCGGCCAACACCAATTCTTCACGAGAGATCGCCTGATACGTGTTGTTCTGGTCTTTGGTTTCTTTTACTGAATGCACCTGTCCATCTCTCAGAAGATGAGGGTCGTCTGTGTGGAAACAAAAGCCGAGAGAAGATCACCGATTGTTGCCTTTCTATCAGTCGATTCGGAAAATTTGAGCTGATTTTATGATTTTATACTGGATGAACTGGCACCCAAGCCTTTCAGTGTCGTTAGTCATATATAGAACTTGCTCGGGATTTTGCGTGCTTTCTGCTGTCCGGGTAGATTTCCAAGATCATCCCTCTCACAGGATATAGAGGAAATAAAGTCTGTCAGTGCACGTCATTCTGATAATTCCGTTCGTTGAGGTTACTAATTGAGAAATCAGTATTGTGAACGATCACCTTTCTCTATGAATTCGACTATTGTTGTTCGTGGTGTTTTTCTACACCTCGTGGGAACCGCTCGTATGTTTTCATCGTCCAAGATTTAATTAGGTTCGTTCAAAAACAATTTCAAGCTATGGTCGTTGTAAACATTGATACCTCAGTCATTAAATGATAATCGATAGCTGTAATCGATTTGGAAACCTGCTTGGGAAGGCTTGATCATCGATCTTGGAACTATTTAGTAGCATCCAGGACCGGAGAGACCTTGTTATTCCTCTTTTCCGTTTTCACTCCGGTAAGGCAGAGGGAGCAATGGTAAGAAAACATGGATCGAATCGCTCCCATGCTGGGTATACTCAAACCGGCCCGACCCAGTGCAGATACAGACCTTGGCGGCGCTACCGTAATCCTTTACCCGAGCCTGTAACGGGCCATGCGAACATGCTCTTTGCGACTGCCCTTTTGCAAATAATATTGCGATAATTAATGAAAAGTCCAACCAATTGTCGAACAGGCATTTTGAATGAAAAGCTCAATTGTAGCTCTAGGTACCAATTAACCTGTTCTTCTTGATATGACTCAATGCTCGCTGGAAATTAGGCCGATATCACTCTTTCGAATTGAGGAAAGCTCTAATGGGATGGGTTGATTTCTCTGTTTGATTGCGTGTCTATCGGCAGATGAACGGCTGTGATCAGGTTGCTGATCGAAGAGGCCAACTTCTCTGAAAAACTGGGAAACTGTCATAGTAATGCGATTACTGCCCCAGGGTTACTGAATACGGCTATCATTTAGCACAACCATTTCTTGATGAGCTTTTGATGGAGTAAGACATGAGTAGACGGACGTATAGTACACATTAAAAAAGGGACGCTGATGACAGTTGTCGGGTAATCATACTGGTTAATATATAAAGCTGCCAGCAAGTATCCCTTTTTTGCCATCAATTAATCCCCTTCCTTATTGCAAGGCCAGACTAGATCCAATAAGCGAATGAGACGGAAATTACGGCGAAGATTCACGGAAATAGATAGTAGGGAAGTGCGTCATGTGATTTCTGTTATATTTTTGTAACCAATCCAATGAGATATTGAGCCAAGCTCAATGTTTTCTCCGCTAACGATAAGCCGTTCATCTCAATTCCCTGCAAAAGCTGCTTACATTCTGGGATGTGCACTTACTGCATACGTATTGATCTCCTGAATAGTACGAAATCTAAGGGATTTATTCCCTTGAAGTAAATTCTTTTTGGTCACCAATCAGTCTTGATCAGTCTTCTTCATGAAAACTCTAAACGAAAGTAATGCCTCGCCCCGTGTCCCTCAAGCGAGGGCGATCCACTGGACTACTCTGGATCGCGACAGGGGCGCTTGGAAACGTTGCTGCCGCCCGCTCGAGGAAATCGAGAATCAACGGGACGACAGCTGGGAGGTGACAGATTAACCAACCATGATTCTGGGAAGCCCTCCCACAGTCTCCCATTCAGAACTATCGTGGTGCTTTTGAAGCGTTTAAAGCCTAAGCGATGATTTTACGCTGACCAGCCGATGTAGAAGTCAGTGCATTAATCCTCCCAGGCGAGTCTGGCTCCAATTAACCGGCCCCAGAGGTATGAAACATTTAGTTGACCTGGAGGGTGTCGATCCGGGATTCGATCTCCGGACCTGCGTGCGATTCGGGACTTACCACTACAGCATCTCTATCACCACTTGTTAAATTCCCTGTGCTACCAGTTACATGATGTATAGTCCAATTATAAGATTAGACAAAAGTTTAGTGTTTTTCACAGTATTTCACGCACCAGGAACCGTACAGTCTCCAGCACTGTCTCTTTCAATCAGCTTGGGTGAAAGTAATGTGGGCAGCTATTTTTTAGCCAGGAGGGAAAGATCATGTTGACAAAACGTCATGATCATGCGATCCTATCGTAGATGAGCACCCAAAGAAGGAAGACTGTAAGGTAAGGAAGGGTGTAAGGTGCAAGGTTGTTTGGTTACTTCCATATTGAAGTCTATTTTCCATTGTTAACACTATAAATACTTATAAGCAGAAAGTAATTACAGGAACAGCTGATTTCTACCAAAATTGATCACATAGGAGTGACCAATGCATATGTATTGACGAATTTGCCGCCGTGTTTTGGACGGAGGACATCGTAAAGGAGGTTTCCTCCTTTTTACGATGTCCACAGCTCAAAACATGTCCCCCAAGCTACTCCTTTGTACTCATCTTTTTAGCTAACTTTGCCCAGTTGAGAACATCCGAGCAGCCAGCCACCTTTTACCTTCTGTAAAACAATACAATGCCGTTCTATCAGCAAACGAACAGAGCATCTCTATCGAGTACTAAACGTGTAAGTGGATGTCCATGCCCCGTTCTGGTCAGGGTGGTCCTCCTCCTCAAGGAAAAAAAGTGAAGCTCTTTATAAAAACTATAAACCAGTTTGAATTTCCTACTCCCGTATTGGCAACGTGCGCTATGTTACCCTGAAATCATAATCAGTTTCCGTAAATGGATTAAACGCGATATTACCTGCCCGTGGAATCGATCCCCGGACACACCAGCTCCATACCTCCTGAATCGTTGGTCTCCGAAAAGTTCCTCTGATTAGGCTTAAATCCAAAGCGAGTAACCTCAGACAACAAGGATGAATACATGTTTTCATGTCCGCTACAAAAGTACTAAGGTGAATAGAATAAAGGAAAGGAAACAGGGACAAAAAGTAGCCGTTCACCTTGTTACCTTCGTCAATCGCCAAGTTGCTCTTTACTACTCTCCACGTAAGTCTCTCTTTTGTCTCCATTTCCTAGCATTTATCCTAACCATCCGAATACTTTCATAGAATCAATCATCTTCACTCACTGAGCTTACTTGTTCAAGCGAAATAGTTATGAATTTTCAGCGAAACGCCCTTTGACAGATACACATCACATGGCACTCCTCAAGGGAATGAGGTCGGAGGGGAAGAGTGGGGTTGGTGTATTACGAGGGGGCGATTGTTTAAGGGCAACATTTGGACTACGAGTTCAGATCCTTCTTATTCAGGAGTCTACAACACGAAAGCTCCCATCAAAGTCATGCCCTTTTGGCAGTGAATAGTCAACGAGACCTTCTGAGTTGGGTCTACTTGGTGATGGGATTCTTTTTCACGTAGGTAGTGCAGAGGCAAATGGCGCACTATAATCGTAACACGGTTGAGAGTTTAGACCCCAGATCGATGCTCGCTAGGGCGTACTAGCCTTCCATACCGAGAGTTTTGTTGATACCAGTCTTGGTTGGGAGGACAAAAGCACCGACTTGCTCATCGCGAAGACACCGTAAGTCACTGCATAGGCCACTGCGCATTCAAGCCGCTACGAATCTGAATGGGAGTGAAATGCGGGGCTCATCCCAGAAAGTAGGATTGATTAATTGTAGGAAGACTGGCTCTCTTTCTTCTGATCTTTCTAGCTATCGTCATTTCCAAACACGAAGTAGTCCTTGCCAAAGTTCACATATCCTCAATCCGCTGTCAGTCACCGACAAAGCTGAGCTAAGCGTTCGGCATAGAAGGTCGAATGTGGAGCTATGCATATGTGATGAGATATTTTTTCAATGCATATTCCGGCTGTTTACCAAACAGGATCATATAATCAAACCGATGAACCGCCGAAGTAGTCGTAGTCAAAGTCAACTGGAGGCGGTGAACAAATTGAATATTTGAAGTTAGGCATCTACTTGATTTAATTCAATCCGGAAGGTTTCTGTGATGGGATAGGCTTCCGCTCTTCACTTATTTATGAGTCAGGTAACGTTCTCTGGGGCTTAATCGATTATGGGATATAAAAAGAAAAAACGTCAAGATTGAGCGCAGGATGGTTGGTAAATTCAACCAAATGCCATTCTGAATTGTCGAGTTATTCAAATGCGAATCAAGCCGGCACACTCAAACTGCCTCCCTAGCCATTCCACTTCAAGTTCTCCCCACCCTTCCTCCAAAAACAAGCCAACTGTCAAAAATCTTACGCGTAGGACTTTTCAGGGCCTTTTCTGGCTCTGCAAGCCGCTCGTTTGGAACTGGACTGAAGGTAGCTCCGGGTGGACCTTCTGGCCCGGAACGAGACACTCCCGACCCAATGGATATCTCTCCTGCCACGTCCCTACCTGCGTCGCTGGGTGAAGTATAATGATGGCTTACTTCCTCTCTATCTAGACAACCTGGAAGTACACAGATACTGGAGCGCCTTGAACAATAGCCACGTTCTATGGTGATATAGAATAGCTTGGCTATGTGCCTGGGACACTTTGAGACAAACAGGATCTGCCCGTATTTTTCAGTCGCGCCACAGCGATTAACATTCTTCTCCTTGCTAAAATTCAAATGGAATCTCGTGCACGAATAGAATTGTACGAACTGAAGTCGAAAAGGCTTTCCATTTCAGGCTCCTTGACTAGCGGCTATGCGTGCACAAAAGAAACGGATACGCAGTTAGGGAGCCCCCCTTGTTGTCCTACCTATCGGGTTAAGTCCCTCATCCTCTCCTCTTCCTCTTCTTTTACTGGAGCTCTCAACAGCAGTGAAAAATTACTAACTTTTTCTCCAAGCACTAATCAGAAAGGACAGTAAATTGGTTAAAAAAGGTATAAAAAGGGGTAAAAAAAGTAAAAAGGTATTTCATCGTATTCCAATAATTCGGTCCACAATAGGTTTGTTCCAGCGTAAATGAAGTAAATGCGCATTTTAATGAGGCCTTCTGATCATTTGCCTTGGTCACGAGCTCACTTTTTCGAAAAAAACTTTTTATAAAAATCTCCTATTTTATTAAAAACAGACCCCCTGCTTCTCAAGAAGTAGACTATCGTCGTTGCTATGAGGGTTTTCTGAATGTTGTGGAGGATTACTGATTGCAAAATCTCAGTAGACCCAGTACTTCATACATTTCAACCTTGACTGACTCGTCGATCCTTTCAACCCCCTCCTAGATATTTTTTGAGCCCATTACATCATATGTGATAATTTTGCTGCCTCCAATTTCTAGGCAGTAGAATTGAAGTACAGTACGTCTCTTCCCTCTCGAAATGTTCTAAGTCTTATTGGTTGGACGGCTTCTTATCTATTTTAGTACCCTCTTCTGTTCCCCTCAAATTCTTTATGACTTTTACCCAGCTTCTTTTACCTTGTCCTCAGCTTTCATTTGCTTAATTGCTTTTTCATTCCCGTTGAGCGAATCCTTATCGAGTTCTCTCCAATTTAAGTACATATTGTTGATGGTCCATACTTGAGGCTCCCCTCCTCTTACCCTTCTCTGCTGCCTTTTCAGCTGCCAGTTGTTCAGCTCATCATGGTCTTCCTTGCCGTGCCAGTTGACTACATGAGGCAGGAAATTAGACAAAATTTGAATATTATTGCAATTATTTGTGAATTACCTTGTCTCCACCTTCTTCCATGCAGGCTATTTTCTAATTCTGATATTCTCTTCAATTTCGCTTCTACCGAGTGGCTCTCCATCCATCAGGTGCTCCTACTAATGACCTTATTTCCCTTTCATTTTCATAATTTTTATTACTTCTTAGGCACCCATTGTCTCATATTTGTCGGTTTTCCTCTTGGAAAAAAGGATCTAGTTCGTTAGTCACCGATTTCTGATCACCAAGACAATATGTTCGTGCATTTTTCCTTCGATCCAAACAAAAGCTATCATCCCTGCTTGAAATGAAATTCAATAAAATATCTTTTTTCGAGCAGATTGTACAAATAGAACTCATAATAGTTCAGATGAACACACCTATGATGGAAACTAATAATGAGGAAGAAAGAACGTTGGATTCTAGCTAGGCGTATCAGCGGAACAAGGGAACCCTGAACTGTCGGCCCAAAAGCGGCCACCTGGGAACGTTTTTTTCTGTACACTCATCAATTTTGTGTTCAATTCAATCCAATTCAGTCAATTCAGTTCCTAATTTGATGGTTACGATGGTAACCATCCTCATCTGACCTAAAGTGCAGCTATACTTGTTAAAAGATGATGATACAACGGAAACCTATCAGGCACCCCGGGATGGTGCATCGATAGTGGCTCAGTGGCGGAAATACAATTCCATTTAAACCGAAGCAGGATCGATTTCTTATTCAAAACAATTCTGGCATCTGTCTTGCTGGAATTGCTTGATGGGATTGTGCTGCTTAGAGTTGCGAAAGTGCTAGTCTGAGCACCATTCACTCAAAGCATTGCACTGTTTTCGGTCCCAAGTGAGGGAGATCGCAGTGATTTGAGGAGTAAGGAGGGATATGCACTTCAGTTGTCCCCTCCCCCTATTTCTGTGATCGGAATCGGAATGTGTTTCACGTCTGATTAGCTCCAAATGTCATCACCCACTTCCAGTATAACCTCGAATATGAGTACATTCAATCACTGTCATGACTACTAGGGCAAGCAAGGTGCACGGCTTCCTACAGTTAATATGAGGTGCTGATCGATGCACGATCGATCCCAAATGAATTACGGGCTCTGACACTAACTGAGAGATCGTCCAAGTGTCACGTTCCATTAAAATGATGTTGTTTGGTATGAGCAAGCTCTGCAAGCTTCTTCCTGGTGTCGGGTGTTCTCTACACATTCCAATTTGTGACTAACAATGAGGCTTGGGGACCCCCACACCAAGTAAATATCATTGATTAGGCTTTGATTGGAGGAAAGGGAATAAACTAAACCACCACAATGATTACCTTCTAAGACTTCCATTAGAAGCTGCTGGAAGCCGACCCCATGACCCCAATGGCGTTTGGGGAAAATGATCCTTGTCATAGGTCTTAATTCCTAGCAAATCTCATATATCTCAAATCGCAACAAATCCTATTAGTGTCAAGTGGGAACGGATTAGCAGTGGAAGCTACTAAGGGTAGAAAGGTGGACAGAAAACAGAGATCTAGTGTCCTAGGGAGCATGATCTCATGTTCTTCCGTAGCTGTGAGAACAAAGGTGAACGGATGACGCAGATGATAGTCGTCAATCCACTCGCAACACTGAGTCAGAGGATTTCTTACGTCTTCTACTCGCTAACTCGCTAGGGATTTGTCCTGTCACGCAAGATATGTACCGAGCAACGAAAAGTGAACTAAACAGTGGGCCTTGAAGAGGACCAGTCAGGGGGATGTGTAGGGGGTGGCCTAAGCTGCCACTACACCATCTCCGCCCAGCCTTCTCGCTGAAGGAGCAACTTGGGAATGAGGTTCAAAATGCAGTTCCTCAAATCGGTCTATTTTATCCTTCGGAATTCAAGATTCTCGAATCACCTGGGTGCCCTCCCCTCTTGGCTATTTCCATGCTGGAAGATCATCTGTTCATGAACCAGGGTATTAGTATGCAGAGCATAGGAGAGTAACATCGTACTTGTTGTTTTTCCATTCAAAGTTTTCTTCATTGATGCCACACACATACACACAGTTGTCGTCACTTTCCTTTAGCCACTAAAGGGGCGGGACTTTGGCGGGACTGGCAGCCCATTATTTCATTCCGCCTCAGGCTACATACGGCCAGCGGCACACACACGTACGCGGTACCCATGCACGGCTACAGTATTGTTCGGCTACTGCTTGTACTACTTGCTGCCGTCTGCATATTTGCAGGTGAGTGGGTGGGCATTTTAATCGCCATAGCTCTTTTATAGATAATCTTTGATCATCCTTTTACCACAATTCTAGCCGTTACCACCACTAATGGAAGGTGTCTTTCCCACGCTTATCAATTCCCAAGTATTTTGTCACAGTAATGAGTTGTGTAGCTGTTTCCCTATTCCAATGCCAGCCTACTAGCCTACCACCATAACAACAGAATTAGGTGTTCGAGGGAAGAAATAAGGAATCGGATGAGCTCTCCCCATTACGTGCCTGTAGCATTGAATCGTAGACCTTTGAGAAAGAAAGGTGATTCAGGGGGATAGCAGTTTATATTAAGAATCCTAGATCGAAAGAAAGAAGAGCAGTCCTGGAATTAAAAGTTCATGCTGACAATACCATTCAATTGATGACGTCCTGAATGGGACCAAAAAAGTAGGCCTGTATCATCACAAAGGCCTAAATCAGCTGGCAAACAACGATGAAACAGGGCTCGAATAAAAGCTCTTTGATGAACGCTGAACGTTAAATGCAATTTGTTTCACCTTCCATTCGGAACCATTACGGTGTGTTGCAAAAGAGGGTTCAAAAACCGCCTGAAAAGTCGAGCTGATAGCCACGCTCTGAAGAAAATGAGGGGCCCACATAGAGGGACTGCTAGCCGTTCTTGACGGCATTCCTTTTAGTCAAAAACAGGATTTTTTAAAGCCCTCATTTGTGGTGTTCATGGCCTAGCCGCCCCTCAGTACTTCAGACCCTACAGGGGTACGGGCTGAGTACAAGCCTTCGAAATCCTCCAAAGTAAGGTCGGACATAATAGGCAGTCTGCTGACGGCTGGAGGTTCAGGTTTAGAAGGTAATACTGCGACTGATCTCTGCGGATCCCTGATCCCCCAGACGGGTGGAGTACAATTGCCTACTGGCAACACCTGAGAGTCCATTTTCAGGGCAGAGGGTCAAAGTAAGTGGTGGGTGTAAGTAGAAGCTCGTAGAAGGTAGCAGTCGGCGTAGGAAGTACCAAAAAAGTGGCTTGCATGGCTCAACGTCGGCATATTGTCAAGTATGATCGACGTACTAATAACGTACTTTGCTTGGTCATCCGTCGACGTCATGGTGAGTATGACCTTGGTCTAAGACTTTAGGGGTCCAGGGCTCATCCCGAAGACAGTTCGGTCATCTGAAGAGAAGCGGTTCGTTATCCCAATGGGGATATGTGAAAGCTAAACGGCGATGTCCATGACTTACTATTAAGACCTTTGGCCATGTTCATAGGTAAAAACATAATTTTTTCTGTAACCATGCTTTCGACGCCCTTACTTTTTTCATTTTATTACTTCTTTCCAATATTTACAACCCATCATCCATAAAAAGATTCTTTTCTGTTTCAGAAATCGAAGACATCACCGACGACTCCAAATACTTCGTTCCATGTAAGCAAATCTTCTCTTAATATTTTCTAAGTGGTCCTTTCTCAGATGTGCTCCTCCCACAAATGGCACCCACTAAAATGGCTGAGTGAATCATTCATTCACTTTCCTTGGTTCACTTAAAGGCTCAGGCGGTAGAGAAATTTATTGACAGCTCGTATCATCAATCACTTCGCTTTTCGAGAGAGGCTGAAAGATTTCGAGGTGCAGGTGAAAATAGCCTTAGAAATATGACCATCCCTGCAATAAATCTTCCAATTCACGTTAGGAAACCTTCAAATCGTTCATACATAATGCTAGTGGCATTGATGTTGAAACGTTCGGCAAGACATTTTCCATGGGGTTCTGAGGGTTTGAGAAATGTCCTCTTTTTTTCCTTTTCATCGCGATTTCATGAAAAATGTTCCTCGTTCATAGCTGGAACACAAGCAATGAATCATATCGTGTTAAGGTCAACACAAATACTCGACCGCTTCGCTGCAAATTTTCAAGCGAGTGAATTTTACTGACCTCATGTGAAGGTTATGGGGTTTATTTATGGGATTTATCTGATACCATACATAAGAGCGTGAAGAAATGACGGGGTTGAGAGTAGGAACTCTTCCTCTCAATCCATCCGAAAACTGAGGGTGTCTGAAGCCTTCAGCCTGCCCCTCTGTTGGATCTACCGCCATGTTCCTATCAAACCAAAGCTCATGTTCAGATTGACAACCCTCTTTCCCTTCTCTTTTCTCAGGCCAACCAAGCCTTTCATCCCTCTGAGGCAAGTCAACTGGTATCGGACTTGTGGGGGTATATAAACACTTAATTGTCAATGGTGTGCTTTCTTTAAGTCATTGAATAGACCAAACACCCATTCAAATGATCCCATGGTTCTGAATAGAAGTCGAGCGCATGGCAACACTTTCAAAACAAAAGTGATCACCATCAAAAAAGAACTCGCTAGGTGCCACGTTAACGAGTTTATTGAGGATTCAATCAAGTGCATTGGGTGCTCTTTGCCTTCACCATACAAAGGGAGACCTATTATGTTACTTGCATGATCCATACGCTTCCTCTAAACGAAGCATGACGGCAGTTATCGACTTTGGCTTTGAAGCATGACTAGTTCTTCTTTAGTAACCAGTAAGCCACAGATAATCCATCACTGATGACCTCTAAGAGGAAAGTAATTTGGTGTATCTCTGAGAGGATGAGAGACGGAGCTACATCAAGCCTTTTATCCCAGAAATCGCTCACGCAGCTCTTCGAATGACCTCCCTGAGGTGGAGCGAGGCGTTGACGACAAATCCGCTAGTCCATCGAATCAGCTAATGCTAAGCCTACTTGGACGGCTGACCACTAAGCTCATCCCGTAATTAACTCTGAGTATTAAGAAGTTAGCTGCTGCCTGGTCAATCTTGTACTACTTGGCAGATTAACTAAGGGCTACCACGGTGTAACAGTCCTTGGTCGATCTTGACATCTTAACTATTTAGAATGTCATATGTGGGGAAGGGGGAGCAGAGCACGTGGGGATGACTTACACATAATCCCTTCATGAGAGCAATAATTGTTTGTATGCACTCGGGGCTTTGAAAAAAAGGTCATACGATGTTCGAATAAATACTTCCATCCTCCTAAAATAAACTTTTCCCGGAACTTTTCCCAAATAGATTAAAAGAGCACCAATTGGTGCATGTGGGTCATCATCAACATCGTGGAGCATCATCTGGGAATCGATTTTTACCTGAAACGAAAGTCTGCCTAGAGCTAAGAATATACTGTATCTGATTTCAGACCTGAAGAAGGCTGGTCCACAAGGTCCGCTTCGTTTCGGTAAGCGACGCGGTCCATCGGGTCCATTACGTTTCGGCAAACGCTCCACATTCGACTATCCAACGGTTTTTGATCAACAACCCTACTACTACTTTGTGTAGATGGGGCCGCCGTCACCACCATCACCACCATCTACGACGACATCTCATTGTTATGGAATGAAACATCCTCAAGTCGCCAATCGCCTGCTCGACATCACTTTTACTTCAGCGTACTGTTTTCCTTAGTGATCATTCCCCGATGGCGATTTGACTCGGTCGTTGACTACTTTGTAGCAAATAAATTATATTTGATTATGATGTTTTACATATCGATCGGTAATCGATTTTTTATGGCGTAGGCTTTTTTGAAGTTGAGCACAGCGCTATCCTAAAACCAAAGAAAGCTATAAAAAAATAATGACCTAGCTGCTCTAGAGCACTTCAGTAGGTTTGATGACCGCTGTTTGTCCTTGTCGAACAACCCCTTTCAATCAAAAATGAAAAACACGAAGTTCCTACAGAATCTTCAGAATATACAAAATATTTAAGTGGCATCTTAAAAAATTTGCTCCATTTTCTTATATGTAGTAGTAGGTACCAAATGTCAAGAAAATGGGAATTTTTTTCTAAATGATGTTTTCTGGTCATGTGGGAAGCTTTCTGCCGGTATCCTCGAAGCATTATCGTACAGGATTACCTTCTGACTCTTAAAACCGCTGCTTTAGGACTGTTTCATCTCCTCCCCAATGTTCTCCTCCTATCATTAGATCACTTGCAATGGTGGGGTGATGAGCCATGGAACTGGTTCTCCATAAACTAGTTGCGCTCAACAAAGATTTTTATTATGTTCGGCTCTGCACCTGCTTGCCTACTTACTTTCTCCTCTGACTTTTTTTTACTATACTGTAATACCCACTGGTTTTACGGCGTAGGTGGAAAGCCCAGTGAGCCTGGGTTCAATTCCCGTATAATGGATTCACTTGTTAGGTCTCGGTATCCGTATGTTCAAATCACAGACATCTTTTGGATTTTGTCGGGGGAAGGGAGACAGGAAATTGGAGTTCCACAGGGTTTCACCAGATATAGCAATTGACGTAGTGATGTTTTCAATCGGAAGAATACTAGCTGTGAGATTCGCTCGGTCTTCCTGGATTAGAAGCGACTTCACATGAGTGTGACTCCCATTTTCCCCATATCAACAATAACAAACTGGAAACTGTTCCCGTGACACTTCAACCTGCTCAGGGATTTTCCTTTGGGAAAAATCGCTAACCTCCCGATATTCATTCTATGCAAATGAAATTTCACGAAGAGAAATCAAATAAAATCTGAGCTCATGTAATATGCAGGTGCAAGGGCAGCTCACCTACGGCTCGATAAAGAGCTGACCACGTCACTGCGTGAATTATGGCTGGAACCTATAGCAACCCCTCTTGGAAGACACCCTTTTCGCAGGCAGTGAGCCACTTCAGAGTTCACAAAAAAGGGTAAGAACTGTCTTTTCGTTGAACGGACTAATCTGCAGCAGAGCTCTTTAGTCAAGAATCGGACTTTTAAAGCCTTTGGGAGAAAGGCCGAAGTGGGTGGGAGGCAGAGAAGGGAAAGAGAGGGTTGGTGTTGAATCAAAGCGATGGTTCTAATCATCATTAAAGTTTTTCTATACTTGCACGAACTTTATTTCCTTGCCCTTGATTTAGGTGATAGTGAATGGGCAGGATTACAGAGCAGACCACCGCAATTGAAGCAAATTTAAAAGCACTTCGAAATTCCACTTTCCACAAGGTCAATCCAAAATGCTGATGTGGTGTAGTGGCAAATGGCGCACTTTACAAATGGGTTTGGTGAGGGGTTCAAAGCTGATCGATATCCGCCCAGGGTCAGTAAGCCAGTACAATTCTGAATGGAGGTTTGGGCGCATCCCTCAGACGGTATTGATTAACCGAAGACTTCAAAACTCTGAGGTCAGTCCCGCTCTCAAAATACAAGCGTGAACTCATCACTCACGACATGCTTCACTGCATTTTTTTTNTTTTTTTTGAATATTTTTTTAGAAATCAATAAAAACCCAAGACTACCTAGCATGAAGCAGGTGAGAGGTAATGTCGAACGTCTAGCACAATAGGTAGAAATAAATATTTCATTGTGGTTCCACCGCAAGTCGAACTTACTTCGTTTGGATTATTTCCAGTTCAATTGTTCTACTGCTAATAAACATTTGCAGAACACCTGAAGAAAGGCGCTACACCACTCCTGGTAAACTGCTGGTATTACGCTCGGACCATATTCGCAGGGATACATCGAGGGAGTAGCACCTATTGCTGATGAACCTTCGATGGTAGGGGTATGGCCTATAGTGCTTAGGAACTCGATCTCAGCCCTGCCTCTGTGCCTGGAAAGCGTCCGAGGGGATGTCCAAGACAGCGCTTTTGTGATGTCTTGCATGAAAACTTGAAATTGGTCGGCCTCTATCCCGTTCTGGCATTTAATCAGGGGAAGTGGCATCATTACACTAGAAAAATGATCCATACTTTCAAGTGGGACGCTGGAGAAGAAGAAAAAGAAGAGAATGATGATGAAGACAAGGGAAGGCGTCAGTGCGATCTGGTTGAACTTTGGTCCCATCCGAGAGTTAAAACGATATTTCATTCAGGACCATTATCTCATGGTCCCCCCATGAAGATGAGCGAATGTGCCGGACCACTCTAAAAAGGAATATGATTGGGTCAAGACCACCACACTTCGAGCGTTAGAAAAGCTTAACTTCCGAGCCTAATCTCCGCAGAACTGATCCAAGAGTCACAAACGCGTCGGGCGTACCTATGTACAGGCTTCTCAGATGGGAGCATTGGGTGCAGAGATCATGAAAAGGTTCAAAGTGGCTTTCCGATAGTCTCCAGTCCTGAAATCGGAATGACAGTTCCATGGAAACGAAACGTTCAGCAAATTCGAAATCATAGTTCATACGGGAAAGATGAGGGTGGGCCATTAGGGGAAGGAGTTTGTACACTCCCTCAAAGAATGCAGCCATGGTGCCGATACCAATTTAGTCACTATGGTACCATAAGTGATAGACAAGTCCAAGGCTTGCAAGTGCCCTAGCACGGTTCAATGTCTCCCGCAACGGCTCAATGCCCCTTGATATACTCATCGAAGTGGTAGGCAACTACTTTTATGATGGCTATCCAGCCAGCCTTGTTGCTGAGTTGATTTGTGTGTAGCTCAGTGGCTTTAAACATTTACGATGCCTGAGGACTACTTTCATCTTCGGGCAGTCCATGGAGTGTCTTCAGGGAGACGTTAGTTACAACAGCTCCTCAAAGGCGAATTGATAAATAATCAGTTGATTTCATCATGGCTATGAAAGAGCTGTTTATATTTAGATGTTTTCCGCATTGTTTTTGTTTTCCAGTCATTTTATTGATTCGGAATTGGTTGTAAAAAATTTCGTTGTCCATTCGACTATAAACTAGGATGATCCAATAGTGGCCCTAATTTGGTTGTCGGGTTCGGAGATTCATTTCGGTCCAAAAGGGGGCTGAGAAAAGGATTAAAATACTCCATAACTCTTTTTATGATCGATTTTCTGTTTCGAATTTGATCAATTGGGTAAAAAGGGATATTTTCTCAAAGGGGTCACGACTTCGGCCTAGAAAAGATGAAACAGAACAAAACGAAGGAGAGCGCCTGTATGAATGCCTAGCACGTGGTCATTGCCCCAGCCCGAAATTGAACCTTTGATGACTATAATACCATTATTAGTACGATTACTAGTCATCCCATTCCAAAAAAAAGGACAAGTTGACCAGCATCCGATGAGAATCTATACCTCACCACGTGGTAGGATCGTGTCGGGCATAGTAAAGTTCTAGCAAGGCCATCCGGCTGTTGTCCTTCACCCGCCCCCACTCTCGAAGTGGTATCTTGGGTAGCCCTTCACATCCCTCTATCTGATGGGCTGATTTTCATAGGTGAGAGATGATCTTTTGCTTGATAGGTCAACAGATGAAATCGTCGGATAAAACTCGGACAATTCCTCTCTCACTAAGACGAGAATAAACTGCTTAGTTGATCTGGGGAACGACTTAGATTTTTTATTAGCTCGCGAAGAAAGGCTTCCAGCTGCTGTTCGCCTTCATTACTAAGCTGAGGTTATGAGATTGCTCTATTAGTCTTTTCCTGGATCAACTCAATCCAGATTCCGTTAAATGAGATCAACGCTGAATGAGAAAACTCTCGAGGATTCCCACAACAGAGTTATGTCGATTCAAATAAACCTTTCTCTCTCTTACGAGGAGGTTTTTTTTATAGGTCACAACAAATCTGAATGGAAGTCGAATACGGGGTGCATTTCAAAAATGGGATAAGTTAGCACCAAAAGTTTTCGGGCTTACCATGGTTCATGAGCTTCCTTTGAAAGGATGGCTCCACCAGTTGGTTGGAGCGATGGGCCGTTAGTGTTTTTACCTTGCACCTCTTCAACTAATCTGTTGTACTTCTGAAAACGGCCACTTCCCACCCAAAATAAGTAGAGCATATGCATCCTACGTTCTGTAGGAATTAAATGGAACTGATAGGATGGTGCTGGTCATAGGGTTCATCTGGAAGGAGCTGATCCGCTCCATCCGCTTTATCCCAGTTGTTGTACTACGATCATCTCAGCAAATACTAGTGTTCTCTATTTCCTTCAAATACACTCAGGCTTTTGTGGGTAATGCCTCTTCGTAGTGTCCAGCTTCAGAAATAGCCATGCCTAGATTGTTATGACATGGCCCCTTTGTTGTTTCCAGCAGATGTCGTGGGTGTGATTTGCAGGGAGTGTTTTGCAAACGTACTCCCAGAAGATTCATAATGAAGTATGAAGAAAGACCAGAGGAATCTTCGCCGGATGTTTCTCTACGAGACTTTCTAGTTGTGGAAAACCTCACATCATCACAGCTTACATTGTTGACTATAGGAGCAGACGAGGAACTGAATACCCCGTGAAAGAAGGGCTTCGTATTGGTCATGGCCATGAACGAGAAGCCGTATTGAAGCCTTACGTGAATCAATTAAATGCCTGAACTAGAAGGACCGGTGTCAACAGAGATCGATGGACAAAAGGACATTTTAGTCGGTGGACATACGTCTCTTCAGGATAAGCCAAGTACGTGATTTCGGTTGATAATCGTGGAGGTTAGGGAAAGCCAGCTGCTCTCCGACCCTAAGATGATGAAAATTTCGTTCCTCTCAGTTAGGAGTGATACAATGGCCTAGAAAATGTGACTCCTCTTTGGTCCCCCTCCTCCTACTAAGTATGAAGAAAAGCGGCACCATTCCTCACGAGTCCCGAATCAGGATTAAAGGGATATAAAGATTGGCAAACTGTGGGCATAATCGGCCTTGAGAATCGTGAAGTCTTGCCCATTTTGGTTACAGTCTTCTCAGTCCGCAGACAGGGACACCCTTCAATGGCCATTAACGGATACTACGTCTTCCTTTCTTTCGAATATTCATGTCTTTTTTTCGAATAAAAATTGCTAGACGAGTGGGCTTCATTAATCCTCGGGATCAATAGCGACGTCATAGTTGCTTGTTAGGTGAAGCCAAGTAAGCCGCTCTGGCTGCTCTCCCGCTCATATTTTTTGTTGGTGGAAGGCAGGGGACTTTTTTTTGAAAAGAGAAGAAGTCGTCGTTCTCGAAAGTTCTCAGAAACAAGACGACTCTTCGGAGGGTGTAGGTAATTATTCACCTCTACAACCCCCTCAAAGAATGTGTGGCATGTCTCAAGTGCATTACAGACACAGGCCATTGTTTTCACCAGTTTTTGAAAGCAAGGTTCAGAAATGGGTGCATGAGATTGAAAAGTTTTGAGATTTGTTCTATCAACAAAGCCAGAATCAAAAAAAAGGTAAGAAGCATTTGATCATAAGTCTCCAGATTTTGGATTATTTATTTATGACAAGGCTGTAACGGCTCTTTCCAGTTTTTTTCTGCTGCGATCTAATTTCGTATGAATTAAACTGCATGGTTCATTGAATTAAGGATACCTTTTTCACCGCCTGTCACCTCGAAAGCCCTGGTGGGCGTCTTTCTCAGTAACAATTAGGACGAAATTCCGATCGTCACTGTCATCATTCAGAAGGGGCCAATAAATCCCCCTCCTTTCCCACTCTCCCATTGGAATGCTTCAGCTCTGACAGAAAAAAGGAATCAGAATAATTCCCAAGGAAATGCGTGAATGGTCCCGAGATTCCCGAAAGCTGCTGGGATGCAGAGACGCTAATACTAATTGTAAGTACTATTAGGATTGGTAGGTGAAACCGCAGACAGTTTGGATCCTTCACAGCGTCCCAAAGATGCCCGTGCTTTCCCTAAGTGTCAGCATTTTCTTACTGTCAACAAAATTGTAAACAACCCCCACTGAAGGAATTACATTCCTTCCGTACTGCTAATATACCACCGCTATGCTACGCTTGAGGAGAGCAGCTGTGCCGCGGGTAGGTGGAGCTAGTCCGCGCCTTCTGTGAGCAATTGAATGAGGCCCAGGTTATTTGAGTGACCAGAAAGACCTCTATGTCCTAAAGATAAACGTCGCACTGGAAACATCCTCACCATGATGGATGTGTACCGGAATAATCACTTCGTGCACTTACCGTGTACGGCATACGGCGCCCTAATTTCGGCGGACGCCACTAGCTACCGTATCCAAGTTTTTTCATGTAGTAAGGATTTTCCGCAGTGCATTTTGCACCCAGTTGCTGAGATAATTCCTCAGGTAGGGCTGTAACGGAAAACGACTAGCAAAAACGGTACTGAAATGTATAAATGAGAATATCTATCTTTGTGGTCATTCACTTCTGATGCAATCGACACTTCTGGAGGGAAGGCTTAACAAAGGAGGGTAGTATGGAGATTTAGCCGCCAACCCGCTTTGACTTTTAAAAGCACCTAGTAAAGGCGTTACAAGGGCTTAAAGATTGT
>UZAF01019329.1:4628-24869 GCA_900617895.1 Haemonchus placei | reverse complement strand
GGTTTGAGGTGCCAACTCAGCCACAGTTCACCAGCATAATAAAAATAAATATTGTGAATGATATGGCAGCTTTAGTACTACATCACCACTCCTTCCCTTTTTCGAAGCTCCTGAAAAGTTATAAAAAGAAATATCCAAATTCATATTCCTGAACCACTACCTCATTTGGAAGTAGTGAACGGTCTTTTCGATTTCAAGCTTCTCTCTTAGGCCCAGGTGTCGATTAGATGCTTTTTTTGGGAGTCAGGTTCCGAATGTATGCCATGAGTTACTTGACGCCTTACCTAATGCTGCAGATTTTAATTTACTTATCGATTTTCAAAAAATTACCACAGAATCGTGGAAGCTACTGCTCAAGCGGTCCCTTTTTTTTGTCCCTGCCTTACTAATTCACCTACACTTCACCTAAGTTTTGTGGCATTCGAACTGCATTCGAAAACAAAAATAGATTAACTAATAATTTGTTGGAATATTCTGGGGACACTCTACGTGTCATGAGAGCTCTACACCCTTCAAAGTGCTGGACAAAGCCGAAAAGAGAAGCTGCTCTACGAAGGAGATAAAGGCAATGCCCCTCTCACACCCTCCTCCCCCACCTATAACTTCATTTTTACGACTTTGTAAAAGTAAGGAATAAGGCCCGGCGTAAGCCGGCGACCCTACTGGTATGTATATAAGAGAATACTCTGATTCGCTCCAAAAAATATACCAGCCACTTGAACGTAAGCTTTTGGCTGATTGAAAGCCGACATGTATGATACCGATACACACCCACAAACTCTTCGTGCACGCATGCGTAGCTACGCCCGCGAGGAGAAAGAAGATATCAACAGACTGACTTAACATAAAGGGGGATTTTACTTTCTAAATATGTAGGGGTCTCTAAGCAAAGACCAGTGTCATTCGGACCAGGATTTACTTCTATCGTCCACCTAGCGCCTGGTCATGTAGCGAGTGTGTTGGTGTGTATGCGTGTGTTTAGCAGAAAATTTTTATTTTTTGTTCTACAGTACCAAAGCGCCCAAATTGGAAGAAGATACAAGCGAAAGGCCATTCTGCATGAGCAGCAGGAGCACCCGGCATCCCGACTAGCATACCAATCTGCCAAACGAATAGCAACCTATCAGAGCTCTTAGACAGAAGAATGATAAAGTTCAATTTAGAGATGCTCGCAATCATCGTAGCTATTGTACTCCAATTTCTTTGCGACATGTGGGCGGACCTTATTGTGAAGCAGGGAAACTTCACTCATAGGAAGCTGAAGCTTTTTAGCCCCGCAGCGACTTTTTGCAGCTGCTCACAGTGCGTGTGCACGTTTAATCAGTGTCGTGCAGTAGATCGCAGTGTTCCGGGCTGCGACGTGAGTAGTTGAAGTGATCAGGTCTCAGAAGGGTTTGAGTCATCATCCCCTCATCTCATCCACTTCAAAGACGAAGATGCTATTTTCAAGTGTTACCGAAATCGTTGATCCCTCCGAAGGTTCAGTCCTGAATTAGCCCTTTTGCGAAATTCTGGTTTAGTTGGAATTTGGTTCTGTTATTCGAGTTCATTTGTTCCTGCACATCCTACAGAAGGGCAGAAAAATGGAAACCTCCGCTCAAAGCTCGTGGTGAAGAAGGTCATACAAATAGTTCAGCACTGAACATAATCTGTAAGTAGTAGTTAAGATAAGCAGCTTATTTGTGCAAAACGTGATAAATGGTGACTTATGCTAATAACGGAATATTAATCGTGAGTTTAGATACTGGAGCAAACAATGGCAAACTAATGCGTCCACGGATACTCTTGGCGATTATAAATGGCATTAATTTTTAAGTGCTATCATCGCGATAAAATCATGACAATCCCATATGGGAAGAAAAACTTTTCCCATCGTACACGTGGAGAATTTAAAAAAAGAGCTTTTAAGAATTGAAAGCTGTTTTTATTCCTATTAATGACTAGCAAAATCATCAAGATGGCCAATGATTAATAATATCTGCGAGGTGCTGATTTCTTTGAGTTTCATCCGATACCTCTTCAGAGTATAGAAACAAATTTCTCGCAGGTTCTTGGAAGTATATCCAGAATGGTGAAACTTCTGCAATATTACTGGGGATGAAGTCCGCTGCTTCTTTTCCACGCATTGAAGTATCGAATGTAGTGTGCAGGATATGATAGTCTAATCCTGTGAAGAACTTTAGAACAAAAGGAACTTTAGTTAGGGGAAATACGAAAGACCGACGGCACGATCAATGGTGGTGTAGGACAAATCATTATGGAACTGTCTACAAGATAACTCCGAGGTTCATCGCTCAACACAACACTAAGCTCAACAGTTTTGCACCCCGTTTATTCCATTTTCCATTCCTTAGCTTTGGTCGCAAACGGCGACTTTACTAAAAGCATTACCTTTGCTCCGAAGCTTTTCTAGGTCCGCATGAGACACTTCCAGTTCTCTCCTTCGTAGGCCGGTGTTGTTGCGTAGGCAACGAGTGATGTTCGTGATGAGCTGAACTAAGGAATATCTTCGCAATCACACACTTTCTATTCGTGTTGTCAAGCTTTCGTACTAATCGACGTTGATTGGGTTTGATTATGTGGATGAAGGCACATGAACCGACGGCACCTCTGCTGCCGCAAGTTCCCACGAATAGCTCTTTCCCAGCCTCAAAAATGGCATGCAGCTGGCAATGCCACCCTGTGTCATTTGTCAGCGCGATGACGTCGTCTTCGATCTACCTAGCACGCAACAAAAACCTTCAGCATGCAGTCCCGATGCAATCACTCGTGTTTCATGAGAAAGAGATTACCATATAAGCCGTTCTCTTTTTTGGACAGGCTGTTGAAGCCTTTATGAGAACCTCTTCTAGGAGGGCATATTCGTGCTGCCCTCGAGATGTAGGCTCCCTCGAGATCAGAGGAAAGAGCCGCACAATCATATGCCTTTTTGTATGCGCTTGACAGGCAGAACAACTGTGTACTTTTCCATTGCTGCATATATACTCCAGAGCACTAAACATTGCATAACATTAATGACCAGTTTCTACGGTGCTTAACTTTCCGTTTACTGTTTACTCCATCAAAATACGGGAACTCTTTGATAGAATACCGTATTTCCGAGAGCTTACGAACTCAACAAATATCGTATGAAGCCCAATGATCGCAGCATTTCGCAGATCTCTCGATTTTGCAAATCTCTGATTGGAATGGAAACAGCTTTCAGCAGTGATGAGCCGTAGTCTCAGCTTACATTCACCACGTCTTCGATAACGTTGATTTCGTGTTCTAAAATGGAACTGTCGGTGGCAGGAATCGTCTGTCAATGTTGAAGTGAGTGTCTAATGCATTACATTTTCGCCAAAAGATTGAATGTTAATGGTTTTGAAAGGTTTGCTCATGTATATAAGCTCACTTTATATAATGGTGACAGCTAACTTCATAATCCATCCTTTTCTAACTTGTTCGCCTACTTTACAGCTTCCTGTGTGATCATTCGCAACAATTTGCAGTGTACAAATGGAAGTGTTCCATGCTACAATACTCGCTCTAGCTTTTCTAACCTTTGCTGTTCATGCGCAGGTTTGTGCTTTTCTATTCAACGAAGGGCTGTAAAAGTTGCTGAATTCAAATATTTAGCGGAAGCGGCAGCTCTAGATGGGAACTTTCAGAAACATAACTTTTACCATCATCCTTCAATGGTCCTGATAGCTAGCCTCGCTTGTATTGCTCCCAAACTTGTATCCTTTTTTCGACCAAGTATGATACTCATTGATATAAACCACTCTTGATTCCTTTCCATCTGAACTACCTAAGTAATGAGGTTGGTTTGAGGATTGGATTAGCTGCTCTTAGCACGGCAGCGTCTCAACAGCGATCCCATGGGTAATAAGCAAGGTTATACTGACTTTCTCAGTAGCGCTCAATTGCTCAATTGCTTTGTAGTCCCCTTTGTGCAAAACGCACAAAGAAGGCACCTTCATTAACTGAGCCATATCAGACCTTTCTTCTTAGTTAAAGCTCTAAGATCGAAATTGCTTCTATCTCAATTGAAGAACGTTGGTTCCTTGGTACAAACGCTTTAAGACGATTGACTACCTTTTTGAAAAGGAGAACAGTTTGAGCGTCTATCTGAACTGAATCTGAGCAAGCTAACCGGGAGTTTACCGAAAACGAATCCTATCGCATCTTCGAAGAAATGATCATCATGTTGGAACCCACACTCTCATAATTGAAAGTTGGTTGAAAGACTAGGCGAACATGTGATGATATATGCGGCACCATCTCAAGCCTGTCTATCGGGTGTGGTGCAGTAGGATCGAAATTTTCGCGTCGCAAGGAGAGGGACGCCGTGCGAGAAGGAATGTGGCAGAATGGAGCAGTAAGTAAGAATTACAGGAGCAAAAAACTAATATTATAATTATGCCAAAAATTATAATCGCAAATCTTTAGAGCTACATATATGGCGAACGATATATCTGTAATAACGAGGCGGATGGTCCGCGACTGCTGCGCGTCGATCGTGATCGAGGTGTGGACGCTTGTCTGGCTCCGTCCAAAGGATGGCTGGAACATCCCATCATTTGCAATGAAAGTGCATTCACTACAAAAGGTCCACAGGAAGGCATGCTGAGCTGAGGCGGGAGAAATGTCGAAGGAGGTTTCACACATGTGAACTCCATGAAGGTGCCTTTGTGGATCCTCAGGGATGATGTTCCCACGCTAGCAGAATGGCAACTGATACATAACGAACGTACTGTCACTGCCAACCCCATTACGCAAGTCATCGCATAGTGTAATGAAACACCCAAGAAGTCCGTATTCGCAATCGAGAGTGTCTTCTGCGTGATTTTCAATGTGCGAATGAAATATACAGGGTGACCCACATGAAGTGTGACGCAGAAAACTAGCATCAAAATTATACAGATCAAACCAAGTAGGAACCTATTACTCCTACACAATCATCACAAAATTGTAAACAACATATCACATCTCGCATGCAGAACGACCATATTTCGCTTTAATGCAAGCATCCAACCTCTTTCGGAAGTTTTCAAGAATGCGCGCCATCACTTTCATCCCACGACTCTATAAGAGAGCTTTTTTTCAGAGGGTCTGGAGACCTGTTTTTGAAAGCGCAGGCTTTTTGCTCCAAAATAGTTCATTCAGCGCCAAACCTGCTTCTCCCGAAAAACCTGGAAGCGTGGTTTTACAACATTACAGCATCATCTTTGCAATGTGGGCTGGTGCCCAACCCTACGAAAGGTTCAGCTGACCTTTATCGAGTTCCTTTCCGCCCAAAGGACCACCGCATCCTACAGCACAGAAGCTCATAAGTTGATTTTTTTATTGCCCGTCACGCTTCATGTGGGTCACCCTGCATATTCATACGGTCTCTGCGTTCTCCAACAATCTAAGGATTAGTATGAGTTTAGCATGGACAAATAAGGTTAAAAACCTGAGCTGAACCTCATGAAAGATCCTGTCTCTCGATTGTCGGATGTTCTTCCATGCATGCCACATTTTCGACTTTTTTTTCTGATTGGTGCTATAGTCAGTGTCGACCCCATCCTCCGCCGAAGACTTTCAACAACGGTGTACGGTCCCTTTCGATCATTATATCATGTTTTTTTCATAAATGCCATACTTTTTCGAATAATTTTCAGCAAGAATTGCAAGAAAAACATTGGCGTTCCTCGGAGAGAAAACGATCCAGTGCTTATCCTCATCCGGAGCATATCGAAGACATGATTAGGGGCTTGGTTCGCTTTCGTTTCTTCATTGCCGAACATTTATCATTCATGCCACACTTTTTCGAACAATTTTCAGGAAGAACTTGCCAGATTGGATAAGAGCCTTACTCGTTTCACTGAACATGCCAAGGACAATGTTCGGTCTATTCTCTTCACAGCCAAGCGTTTTTCATGTCTTCTATCCTTTTTTCGAACAAACAATTTTCAGCGAGAGCTGGCCAGAATACGAGAGAACCTTCGTCGCTACTTTAACAAAGAGTTCGAGAGAATGAGAAGTTTCAACGAACAGTTTTATGAGAAATATGGAGGTCTCATCTCCCGGCGACGGGGTTTCAACGACGGGGTTCGGTCTCGTTTCTGCATTGCTAAACCTTTTTTATGGGTGCCATTTTATCCAAACAATTTTCAGGAAGAAGCAGTGCGAAACTTCGTCAAAAACTTCCGTAGACTATTGCAGAGGCAACGCTCGAAGAGGCTCAGCGACAGGGTATTTCGCTGTCTATTGATTTCCGGAAGCCATTTTCATACATACAGTGCATTTTTCGAACTATTATATTTTGAGGAGGAATTTTTTAGAGTGCAAGAGAATCTTCGTCGACGCTCACCAAAAAAAGGTATGGCTGCTTCTGCAAGTTCTGAAACCAATATCTCTACGGCCAACGGCGTCACAACAGTAATGGCAACGATTGCTGGAATACGTTATACAGCCTCTTTTCCCAATGAAAACAACAACAAATCCACCGCTATTTCCTAATAAGGAAAAGCCGTAGAGGAATTCAGGTTTTCAATCAACGGTAACAGTTATATTTACAGGACGGAGAACGGAGAGACAACCATCACTGATGGCCGCGGAGATCCCACCACTGGAAGTGGTCCATTCCACGTAAAGTCTTAAGAGGGTAACCTGAAATGGTCTCTCACCAGAGAGATGCCAACTCAGCCACAATTCATCAGCATAATAAAAATAAACGTTACAAACGATATGATAGCTTTAGTACTACATCATCAAACCAACCTTGTTTTGCGACCCCTAAAGTAGTCATAAAGAAAGAAACTATCAAAATTCATGTTCTACAGTAGAACTGTTACGCTCATTTGTTAGCAGCGAACGGTCAATTTCACTTTGAAGCTTCTCCTTCGGTAGCCCGGTTTTGAGATGTGATTTTTCCTTGGGATTCAGATGTTCTGACACTATATGATGGAACGTTGCACACCACTCTTATCGCTGCAGATTTTATCGAATCCATAGATTTTCAATTACTATTTAAGGGACGTGAAGTCTATTTCTCGAGCGATCCTTTTTCGTGGTCTTCGCTCTACAAACTCGCCTACAATATAAAGTTTTGCGACGTTGCAAATTTTTTAGAGAACAAAAGTAATTGAATTCATCAATCCGATAGAATATTCTGGGGACACTCTATGTGACATGAGAGCTCTACACATCAGAATGCTAAAACAATTCGTGGAAAGAAGGGGCGCCGAAGAAAGGGAGATAAAAGCAATGCCTCCCTCCCCCGCCCTCTAACCAAACTCTTCAACTAATTGTAGAAGGGAGGAATGAAGGCCGGCGGAAGCCAGCTACTCTACTGGGATGTATATAAGAGACTATACTGATTTGCTCAACAGAACTTACCGATCACTCAAACGTAAACTCTTAGCTGATTGAGAGCGGACATGTGACATGTATGATACCGATACACGCCCTCAAACTCTTCACGCAAGCATGCGTAGCTACGCCTGCGAGGAGGAAGAAGATGTCAATCAGACTAACACATCATAAAAAGAAATTCCACTTTCTGAAATTTTCGGCTAACTACAGATACCAATCGCCCAGAACGGATACCAATCTGTCAGAACTCTGCTGTCTTCGACAGGACTAATGATAAATTTCTATTTAGAGATGCTCGCAATCATCGTAGCTATTGCAAACCATTTTTTTTGCGACATGTGGGCGTACCTTGTTGTGAAGCAGGGAAACTTCACTCATAGGTGGCTGAAGCTTTTTAGCAACGCAGCGACTCTGCGAAGCTGCACACAGTGCGTGTGCGCGTTTAATCAGTGTCGTTCAATAGATCGCAGTGATCTGGGCTGCGACGTGAGTAGTTTAAGTAATGAGTTTTTAGAAGGGTCTGAATCATCATCCCCTCATTTCGTCCACTTCAAAGACGAAGTTGCTATTCTCAAGTGTTACCGAAATCCCTTCCCTCTCTCCGAAGGTTCAGTTCTACGCTAGCGCTTTTTTGAAATTCTGTTTTATGTAGTTAAAATTTGGTTCTGTTACTCGAGTTCATTTGTTCCTGCACATCCTACAGAAGGGCAGAAAGATGCAAACCCCCGCTCAGACCTCAAGGTGAAGAAGATCAAATACAAATAGATCAGCTCTGAACATAATCTGTGAGTAGTGCTTAGAAAAATTCGAGCAGCTTATTTTGTGCAAAATCAGACCAACTGTGTACTTTTCCATTTCTGCATATATACTCCAGAGCAGTAAACATTGCATAACTAACTCAACCCTTGAGGTCGTCGGTCGTCCTTTCTGCCGTCTGTTCCTCAGTTTTTATTCTGTTAATTCTTTTTTCTAATAATACATCTTTTTACAATCTCTAGATCTTTTCTAGTCCTTTGAACTTTTCATTCGTAGTTTATTTTTGCAGCTTTTGCCTGGCTTTCTCAGTAGTTTTTCACTACAGTGTTTTTTATCCTTCCTTAGTCGCCTGCTATTTGTAATTATTGACTCAGTGGACTCAAAATCGGGTAGATCAAAGGACACGGAGGATGCCATCCAAACAGCAGCGCTCTAAGAAAGCTTCTTCGAGCAGTTCTCAGCCACCATCAAGCTTGACTAGCAAAGGAGACACACACACTGCCAATCTTGGGGCGGAAAATTTCCAAAATATGTCGGCGATGGAGCTCCTAGAAGCATAATCGAACTCAACCACGATCCAGCTATAGAAAATATGATTATTGCCCTTTCGGGGAAGATACCAATGGAATTTTCAGATCGCCTCGAGAGCGACAAACGGGTATGTAGCATAGTTAATTCAGGTTTGATGGAAGGTGGTCTTCCGCCATCAGCGGGTCAAAGGGATCTTGAAGACAAAGTTTTCAGGGTTTCGGAGTGCCTTGGTGCGCCGCCCGATTGAAATGTATCGCATGGGTAAGCCGAATCCGAAACGACCTCGTCTTGTAAAAGTGGTCCTACCAATGGCGCCGTGTCCTTGCAATGCACGTCTACTACAAGAGGCTGAGCTGCCGAATGTTTTCATACGTCGGAGCATGTCTGAGGATGAGAGGAAACGGGAATATGAGCTACGACAAGAAGCTCGGAGCGTAATAAGGGTAGTGGCACTAGTGAATGGGTTGTTTATCAAGGCGAGTTCAAGCGAGCTTCCGAATTACTACACAGACGTTCGGGAAACCACTAACGCTGCATTGTAATTCTGTGTTTTCGTGTCAATTACTAAACGCCCGTAGTCTTCGTAATGAAATAGATTACCTAAAGGCCCTTATAACCCAAAAACTTCCCGATTTGCTTTTTGTAACTGAGACATGGCTCACTTCGACATTTTCGATTCCAAGGTTGTAGCCGCGTTCCCGTACTTGTTATACTGATTGGATCAGGTCGATGGTGGAGGAGGTGGGGTGTTCTGCTTAGCCAAAGGTAATCTTCATAGTCATCCCATTGCAATAAGTTCTACGAAAGCTGAAGTCTCCTGACTTGAACTTTTTTCTCATTTGAAACTTTCGCGAATTCGCTTTACACTCGTGTACGGACCACCGAATTCAAACAGAAAGGAGGACGATGAGTTGATCGAACTGCTCGAACTGCTTCGTAAACTTGTCTCGACTGTGATCAACTGTGTTATTCTAGGCGATTTCAATTTGGCGATGGATTGGATGAAACTGCGTGCTTTTGATTCAGTTTATCCAGCTTTTTGGAATTTTTTCAAGAGGTTGGCTTATGCAGTTCGTCTTCGCACCAACCTATGGCAATAATACTCCTGATTGCATCTTATCCACTATTTCCAACATGAGTAACGTCTCGATTACATCGCCGCTGACAAACTCTGATCATGCCTCCATTAGCTTTAACGTGATGGAGGAGTTTGGAGTACCTAATAACCTCCCCTTTCCTAATTTTCTGGGCGTTGACTATAAAGCCCTTGATGAATACCTTTTCGGACTTGACTGACTGATGCTTTTCGACAGGTACAGTTCCGTCGACGATGTGTACCAAAGGTTCAGGCGGCAATTTATGACTCTCTTTCGAAATTTGTTCCCATTAAATTTCCTAAGTCCCGACTAATCCAATACCCAACACATATTAAAAACTTGCTAACGCAGAAGGAAAGACTATTTCGAGCTTGGACTCTCCGCTGAATTCCTCTCTCTATCGAAAGACCTGCTCTGACCTTGAACGTCATCTCAAGAAGTTTCTGTCTCGTTTCGAACATCGCCTCGGGATCCAAAATTCACTGAAGCGTCTCCACCTCTTTCTTCACAGAAAACTTAAATCGAAGTCAGGTTCACCTGTTCTAGAAGATCAGAACCCTACCAGGCTCTATAGTGATAACACTAAAGCGGTGTCCCTGGGAAGGTATTTTGCGAGTGTTTTCTTGGGACCTAGTTCAATTCCAATCTGATGGATTATAGTTACTTAATCTTTGAACTAACATTACTGATATCTTCTCCACCCATCTGGTGATCGTACTGTTCTAAAAACATTGAAACCATCGGTTAGTGAGCCCTTCGATGTTATACCCCAAATTCTTTTTAGAAAGTGCTATAATTTTTTATGCAACCCACGTGCTCTCTTGTTCAACATATCGCTTCTTCTAGGAGAGCTTCCCAGGCCTTGGAAAAGTGCCATTGTGACTGCCATCCATAGGAGCCACTAGAGTTAACGACCAAAGGCCTATCAGCCCTACTTCCACAGCTGCTAAGGTGATAAAGAAGATGATGTTTGATAACTTTTCGCGTGGTTTGAAAAATTCTGCCTCATTCCTGGAGAGCAGCACGGTTCCCTTCCTGGGGCCTCTACCTGTACTAATCTACTCGATACACTTTATGATGTTTTTCGGATATCAACAATGGTAAATCCGTAGATGTCATCCACCTGACCTTTCGAAGGCCTTCGATAAAGTTTGTTATTCCAAGCTGATCAGTAAGTTGGAATGCTACGGTATTCGAGGTAACACACTTAAGTGGATAATGTAATATCTATCTGAAAGGAGTTTCACTGTTCGTGTCGACAATAGTTTTTCTGGTAGCTACGCTTGTACCAGTGGCATTCCGCAAGGCGGAGTTCTGTTTCCACTGCTCTCTTTGGTTCACACAATTGAAGTGCCTCAGCTTCTCAGAACTTGTGGTGAGGTTCATGTATAAATTTATGCCGATGACATCAAAGTATACGCTGCTTATGATGCTATGAGTGCTGGAGTGGTGCAGCAAGCACTTAGACTGTCCGTGAAGAGAATGAATGAACGGGCTTACTTATGGGATATTCCCTTGAACAACAAAGGTAATGATGCACTTCGGCAATCCTGTAGTAAATGATTAGGTAGTGAATGGCATAACCCTTCCAGGAACGAGTTCTACGAAAGATCTGGGGGTTATTTTTGATACAAGCTTGATGTTTTTAAGCCTGACTGACAGTGCCGTTATAAAAGCTTTTGCTGCCTTATTTCTGAAAATGGGAAATACGAGATGTTCCAATTCATCTATAATCCTGCGTCTCTACAAAGCATATGTGCTGCCCCACTAAGAGTATTGCTCGCAAGCGTGGGGCCCTTGTCTCAAAAAGGAAATTCAAAAGCTTGAACGAGTTCAACGTGTTTACTCGACTGCTTTGGTACAGAACCAGGCCTGCTGCAAGCATTCTGCCGTACTGTGTTATTGAAATTGCTATCTCTTAATTCATTGCAGTATCGGCGAGTAATGTCTGTTTTAGTGTTCTGTTTTCGTGTCCTTTGGGAAGAGGTGAGATTATCAGCAAGTAAGTACTGGACAGCAAGTTTTCAGACCTGCTAGTGAAAGAATAGGTGGGTTCAATTTACACTATCCGCCCATTCAAACCGAGAGCTATACTTTAATATTCAATAACCTTCTTAATCGTTGTGCTAGATGGTTCGAGCTTTTTCCGCCCCATGTTGCTCGAGTATCGATCAGTAAGATATTCAAAAGTAGACTGAGCAAGCTCGATCTCTTGCGTGTCTTAGGTACTCCACAACATGCTTGACGATTACATTGACTTTCCGGCATTTCGATTTCCTCTTGCGGCTGCCTTCTTTACAATATGTCTCCGACGTCTCACGTCTAGTTCTCGAGCTAGATTACTGGTGCCCATATCTCTGCTTGCCTCTCTGGATATATTTCTTGTTGCTTCTACTGATTCATGGAGCGCCCATCGACCAATTTCCCTAATAGCTCTTCCATGCTCTTAGCAGCATTTTTGTTTGTAACAGCTGTTATTTTCCTAGTTTGCTTTAGATAGCTCGTTTCATTTCATTATTTCGCCACGGTTTTAATGTTTTCCTTTCCCTTGCTCCGAGGCAAGAAGCCTCGGTGGAGTATGCTTTTGATGAGATGATGTTGAGGCCTTAATCTTTATGTGCTCTGGCTGTTTGAGGATGATGTGAGACGATTAGTGCTTCTGCCTAAGGTCCCTCTTCGTCCACCCCACTGTGCTCTCGAATTGAAATTGTTCGCACCGAGCTATGGTGGTCAGCAAGCCCTAGTACTGTTGCTTCTCCATGCATATTGGGCCTTAGGTCAGTATAACATAAAGAAGCCTTTTTTCACAGAGGAAAATAGCTTTTCTGTACATATGAGAAAGGTTCCAGCATCATTCTTCGATTGCCCCTTTATGCGAGCTTCTTGCTTCCTTCTTTCTCNGCCCTCAAACTCTTCACGCAAGCATGCGTAGCTACGCCATGCGTAGCTAGGAGGAAGAAGATGTCAATCAGACTAACACATCATAANAACCCCCCCCCCCCCCCCTTTCCTCTAGTAGGGCGTGTATCACGTTCCAATTCTGGCTTTATCCTCAGTTTTTCTGAGGTATATTTTTTCTCTTTTTTCTTTTTGTTTTTAGAGGACCATCGCCTTGCAGTTCCTGCTTTTGTGTTGTATGGCACACACTTTGGTGTACCAAATAAATAAATAAATAAATAAAAAGCATTAATAACCAGCTACTAGCTGCTTTGCTTTTCGCTTACTGTTTACTCCATCAAAATACGGAAGGTTTTCGATAGAATACCAAGTTTTCAGGAGCTTACGAACTCAACAATTATCGTATGAACTCAATGGTCGCAGCATTTCGCAGATCTCTCAATTTTGCAAATCTCTGATTGGAATGGAAACAGCTCTCAGCAGTGATGAGCCGTAGTCTCAGCTTACATTCACCATGTTTTCGATAACGATGATTCCGCGTTCTAAAATGGATGGGTCGGTGACAGCAGTCGTTTTCAATATCGAAGCAAGAGCCATAATGCAATTCATATTCGCTAAAAGATTGAGTGCTGATGGCTTCGAAAGGTTTGCTCATGTATATAAGCTCACTTGCAAGAATGGTGACAGCTAGCTTCGTAAGCCGTCGTTTTCTGATGTGTTCGCCTACTTTACAGCTTCTTGTGTGATCATTCGCAACAATTTGCAGTGTTTAAATGGAAGTGTTCCATGCTACAATACTCGCTCTAGCTTTTCTAACCATTGCTGTTCATGCGCAGGTTTGTGCTTTTCTATTCAACGAAGGGCTGTAAAACTTGCTCAATTCAAATATTCAATGGAAGCGGCAGCTCTAGATGGGAACTTTCAGAAACATAACTTTTACCATCATCCTTCAATGGTCCTGATAGCTAGCCTCGCTTGTATTGCTCCCAAATTTGTATCCTTTTTTCGACCAAGTATGATACTCATTGATATACTCATTGATATAAACCCCTCTTGATTCCTTTCCATCTGAACTACCCAAGTAATGAGGTTGGTTTAAGGATTGGATTAGCTGCTCTTAGCACGGCAGCGTCTCAACAGCGATCCCATGGGTAATAAGCAAGGTTGTACTGACTTTCTCAGTAGCGCCCAATTACTCGATTGCTTTGTAGTCCCCTTTGTGCAAAACGCACAACGAAGGCATATTTCAACTGAGCCATATCAGACCTTTCTTTTAGTTGAAACTCAAGATCGAAATTGCTTTTATCTCAATTGAAGAACGTTGGTTCCTTGCTACAAACGCTTTAAGACAATTGACTAACTTTTTGAAAAGGAGAACACTCTGAGCGTCTATCTGAACTGAATCTGAGCAAGCTTACCGGGAGTTTACCGAAAACGAATCCTGATCATTATGTTGGAACCCACACTGGTGAAAGTTGGTTGAAAGACTAGACGAACGTGTGATGATATATACGGCTCCATTTCAAGCCTGTCTATGGGGGTGTGGTGCATCGGAATTATGTCAAAAATAATAATCGCATATCGATAGAGCTGTACGGCGAACGCTAGAACTGTAATAACGAGGCGGATGGTCCGCGACTGCTGTGCGTCGATCGTGATCGGGATGTGGATGCTTGTCTGGCTCGGTCCAAAAGATGGCTGGAACATCCCATCATTCGCAATGAAAAGTGCATCAACTACAAAAGGTTCAACAAGAAGGCATAATTAACTGAGGTAGGAGAAATGTTGAAGGAGGTTTCACACATGTGAACTCCATGAAGAAGTCTTTGTGAATCCTTAGGTATGTTCGCACGCCAGTGGAATTGCAACTAGTAAGTAACAAACGTGCTGTCACTGCCAGTCCCTTCATGCTAAATTTAAAACAAGTCATCGCATAGTGAAATCAAACTCCCCAGAGTCAGTATTCGCAATAGAGTGCCTTCTGCGTGATTTTCAATTTGCGAAAGAAATATATATTCATAGGGCTCTGCTATCTCTAACAATCTAAGGATTGGTATGAGTTCAGCGTGAGTTCAGCATGGACAAATAAGGTCAAAAACCTGAGCTAAACCTTATGAAAGATCCTGTTTCTCGATTGCCGGATGTTCTTCCATACATGCCACTTTTTCGACTTTTTTTCTGATTGATTGGTGCTCTAGTCAGTGTCGACGCCATCCTCCGCCAAAGACTTTCAACGACAGTGTATGGTCCCTTTGCATCATTATGGCATGTTTTTTTNCATACATGCCATAATTTTTCGAACAATTTTCAGAAAAAACTTGCTAGTGTGCACAAGCAACTTCGTCAATTCTTAGAGAGGGAAGGAGAGGGTTCCGTTTATTCATTCCCGAACGTTTTTTTATATATGCCATACTTTTTCAAACTATTTCAGAGAGGGATGCATGAGGATCTTGGTCGTTTGTTAGAAGGGGGACGTTTTAAGGGCAAGGTTCGCTCTCCTTTCTTCATTGCCAAACGGTTTTCATATATGCCATAGTTTTTCGAACAATTTTCAGAAGGGACTGCAAGAGAACCTTCGGCGTTTCTTGGAGAGAGAACGACCCAACGCTCATCCTCAGCCGGATCATTCCAACGACTTTTTTAACGGCTTGGTTCGCATTCGTTTCTTCATTGCCGAACATTTATCATGCATGCCACACTTTTTCGAATAATTTTCAGAGAGAACTTGTCAATTTGGATAGGGGCATTGGTCGTTCCTTTGAACATTCCAAGGACAAGGTTCGGTCTATTCTTCTCACAGTTTTTCATATCAGAACGTTTTTCATATCTTCTATCTTTTTTTTGAATAATTTTCAGAAAGACCTTGCCAGAATGCGAGAGCTCCTTCGTCGTTACTTTGATAGAGAGTTTGAGAAGTTGAGAAGTTCGAAAGCCCATCATCGGCGAGAGGATTTCGACGACGGGGTTCGGTCTCATTCCTTGAATGACGAACGTTTTTCATATGTGCTATACTTTTTCGAACAATTTTCAGAGTGAAATTGCCAATATAAGAGAGGATCTCCGTAGTCTCTTGAAGGGGGGACGTGCCAAGGACAGGGTTCGGTCCCATTTCTTCATTGCACAACGTTTTTCATATATTATACTTTTCCGAACAATTTTCAGAAAGAAGTTGCCAGAATACGGGGGAACCTTGGTCGTTTCTTGGAGAGGGAACATCCGAACGCCTATCCTGGGACGGACGAGGTTCAATCTCGTTTCTGCATTGCTGATTTTTATGGATGCCATTTTTTTCCAAACAATTTTCAGGAAGCCAGGGTGCAAACCTTCGTCGAAAACTTCCGTAGACTATTGCAGAGGCAGCGCTCGAAGAGGCTCAGCGACAGGGTATTTCATTGTCTATTGATTTCCGGAAGTCTATTCCATACATACAGTACATTCGAAATAGTTTTCAGGAAGAGTTTTCCAAAGAGCAAGAGAATCTTCATCCAGGTTTACCAAAAAAAGGTATGGCTGCTTCTGCCAGTTCTGAAACCAACATCTCTACAGCCAGCGGCGTCACCACAGTAATGGCAACGATTGCTGGAAAACTTTACACAGCCACTTTTTCCAAAGAAAACAACAACATATTTACCGCTTTTTTTCTATGGAAAAATAAGGGGAAGCCGTAAAGGAATTCAGGTTCTCAATCAAAGGTGACAGTTGAATTTATAGGACGGAGAACGGCGAGACAACCATCACTGATAACCACGGAGGCCCCACCACAAGTGGTCCATTCCACGTAAAGTCTCAAGCTGGGTAACCTACGCCAAATGGTTTCTCACCAGTGAGATGCCAACTCAGCCACAATTCGTCAGCATAATAAAAATAAACGTTGTAAACGATATGGCAGCTTTAGCACTACATCATCAATCCATCCCTTTTTCAGAACTTCTAAAGTAGTCATAGAGAAAAAAACCGTCAAAATTCATATTCTACAATAAAACTGTTGCGCTCATTTGTAAGCAGCGAACGGTCAATTTCACTTTCAAGCTTCTCCTTGGGTAGCCCGGTTTTGAATTTAATTTTTTCTTGGGGTTCAGATTTTCTGACACTATGTGAGGAAACGTTTAAAACCACTCTTACCGCTGCAGATTTTATCGAATTCATAGACTTTTGAAAACTATTCAAGGCCCGTCGAGGCTATTGCTCGAGTGATCCTTTTTTGTGTTCTTCGCTCTACAAACTCGCCTACAATATAAAGTTTGGCAACGTTACAAATTTTTTTAGAGAACAAAAGTGACTGAATTAATCAATTCGATAGATTATTCTGGGGACACTCTATGTGTTATGAGAGCTTTACACTTCAGAATGCTAAAACAATTGGTGAAGAGAAGGGGCGCAGAAGAAAGGGAGATGAAAGCGATGCCTCACCCCTCCCCGCCCCTCTAACCAAACTATCCTACTTATATAATCGGCTGAGTGTGTCTGTTGGTGTGTTTGTGTGTGTATGTGTGTGTGTGTTTGTGTGTGTGTTTGTCTGACCGGAAATTCATAACTCCTGTCCCACTGGACCTAGGGCATTCAAATTCGAAAGAGAGATAGGGGGCAGGATGGGAACACTGATGGCAGGTGATAGGAAGTGACAACTAGCGATAGAAACTGATAAGGAGCCTTAAAAGGCAAAGGCCTCAGGATCCGTAACTGCCTTCGTATTAGCGGTGAAGCTTTGGCACTTTGGCAGGTGGTGTAGGATGTGAAGGGACCGCAAATGTTTGACGACAGGGATTGATAACAACTGATAGGGACTGATAAGAAACCATAGAAGGCGAGAGCTACTAGATCTATGACGCACTTTCTTTTATTGATGGAATCTTGGAATTTTAATAGGTTACGTAAGATGTTACAGGATCGTGGGTACTCGGTGACGGGATCGAGAACGGTTGGTGCCAGGCCAGGAGCTGATAAAACTGATAAGGGCTGACGAAAATCCTCGAAAGCGTAGTGCCACTATAATAATGGCATTAATAGTGGAGCCTTGACATTTTGGCATGTGATGTGGAGTATGACGGGATCGTAGACGATCGATGATAGGAACAGATACTAACTGATAACGACTGATAAGAACACTTACCAACTGAATCTAACTCCTGTGGTATTACGATGTATTTATGATTACGACTATTATATAGATTACGACCGCTACCCAGCAAGGTTTGTAACTTGGTGGAAAATCAAGGTTACTTGATGTTTTGATATCATTTACGACAAGGCTCATCCGACCGCCAATAATTTGGGATTCTCAACTAATGATGTACCCGTGGAGGAAAGAAGGTTCAGTGATAACAAAATCTGATAATGGTGTTATTATCACTTACGAACATTAGTGAGTACTACTCAATTTTTCGGTTGCCTATCACTTAAACCTTCAATGGTTGATAATTTTCAAGACGAAGAGCAACCGATTGACACTTTTAAGCGTGGGCATGTGGTGCACGCATTGGCGTGCGTAGCCCAACTGGTTCAACTATAATAGTTGTAGAAATGAAGAATGAAGGCTGGCGTAGGTCGGCGACCCTAAAGGGATGAATAAAAGAACTGCTCTGATTTGCTCAACAGAACTTACCGATCACTCGAACGTAAGCTCTTAGCTGATTGAGAGCGGACATGTATGATGGTGACTCATACCCAAAACTCCTCACGCACACATGCCCTAACGCAGCATAGAAAGGAATTTCGGTGAAAATGTAGTTGGGGGGGGGGCCACCTATCACAACGTCGGTATATCAAGAAATGAACTCAATGAAACGCGTTATGTCGTGTTATATCACGAACATGCCAGTTTTTAATCAAGGGCTCTCGTAAGGAAGGAGCACCGCGGTGGACAAGTTTTCTTTCATTTTTTCTTTTTTTTTTTGCAGGAGGTAATCATCCCAGTCACCCAGGCGCTCCTACCCTACCTAGGCTCATTTGGGAAACTAAATTTCCTCAGCGGAAACCGCATAAAAGAGCTAAGCTGGTCGATCCCCATCATGCTCTACACATCCGATACAGCGCTGATATAACAAGGGCTAACATGTGAGACCGAGTTCATTTCTTGATATGCTGGCCTTCGGATGGGTGGCCCCCCCAACTACATTTTTACCGGAATTTCACTCCCTAAAATTATCGGCTTACTACGATTACCAGGCTGCCAGAACTCTGCCATCTTTGACAGGAAGAATGTTAATGTTCCATTCAGATATGCTCGCGATCATCGCAGCTGTTGTATTCCAATTTTTTTGCGACATGTGGGCGTACCATATGGAAACTTCACTCATGGGAGGCTGAAGCTTTTTAGCTCCACATCGACTCTGTGCAGTTGCAAACAGTGCGTGTGCACGTTAGCGAATTAGCGTTTCCAGTAAATCGCAGTGATCCGCGACGTGAGTAGTTCAAGTGATGAGGCCCTCAGAAGGGTTTGAATCAAAATCCCATTTCATCCTTTTTAAAGACGAAGATGCTATTCTCATGTGCTACCGGAATCGCTGATCTCTTCGAAGGTTCAGTTCCACGCTAGCGCTTTTTCGAAATTCTTGTTAAGTTGGAATTTGGCTCATTCGAGTTCATTAGCTCTTGCACATCTTGCAGAAGAACACAACATCCTGTAAACCTTCGCACAATCCAAATTCACGGTGAAGAAGGTCAGTACAAGCAGATCAGCTCTGAACATAATTTGTAAGAAAATTTGAGCAGCTTAGTTTGTCTAAAACATGATAAATGGTAAATTATGCTAATTACGGAAACGCCAAATACTAATGGTGAGTTTAAACATTTGAGCACACAATGGCAAACCCATTACGCCCACAGGATGTCTTGGCGATCATAAATGGCATTACTTATCATGTGCTATCGTGGCCATAATATCATGACATTTCCATAGAGAAAGGAAAAATTTTATCACTGAACACGTAGAGAATCTAAAGAAAGAGCTCATAAGAACTGAAAGTTGTTTTTATTTCTATTGGTAACTGGCAAAATCATCAAGATGTCCAATGAGCAATAAACTCTGCTGATTTCTTTGAGTTTCATCCGACACCTCTTCAGAGTATAGATACAAATTTCTCGTAGGTTCTTGGAAGTATATCCAGAATGGTGAAGCTTCTGCAATATTACTGGGGATGAAGTCCGCTGCTTCTTTTCCGCGCATTGGAGTATCGAATGTAGTGTATAGGATATGATGGTCTGATCCTATGGAGAACTTCGGAGCGAAACCACCTTTAGTCTGAGGAAATTCGATCAATGGTGGTGTAGAACATTCATCGTGGGACCGTCTACCTGCTTACTCCGAGGTCCATCGCGAACGAAAGGGCTTTTTGTACTGTGACTTATCATGAATGGAGGTTGGAAATCACGATGAGCTCAGCAATCTTGCACCCCGTTTATTCCATTTTGTTTTGTGAGTAACAGATTTGAGCTCTTCAGCCGTTCTTCTGAAGTCATTCCTTAGCGTTGGTCACAGACGACGACTTTGGACCGAGCATTGTCTTTGCTCTGAAGCTTTTCCAGTTTCATCTCTATTATCTAGCAAATTTATCTTGCACGCGTCATGAGCTTTCAGCATACATTACCGATGCAATCATTCGTGTTTCGTGAAAAAAAA
>UZAF01019328.1:6363-24869 GCA_900617895.1 Haemonchus placei | reverse complement strand
GCAAATTGGCAACTTGCCAGTGACGCAATGTGTTGTCTGCAATAGCATGCAACACATTGCGTCCCTGGCAATTTGCCAATTTGCAATTCAGGGTGGGTCCTGGCGCGATTACATGACACTGTGTTGTCTCGACACTCGTCTAACGTGACACCGATCAAGGGGCGGAGGGCGACCGTGGATACCTCTCCGGCCCCTTTTTGTGCCCTATCCAGCCGTTTTCCGACCTCATTCCTGCACAAATGGTTTCAGAGGGGGCTTCGAATTCAAACCATGTGCAAATCTCCGAAACCACTTTTTCGTAAACAGTGCCTTTAAGAGTACACAGTCTATTCTGTTGCTTTCCATTTATTACTATAGGTTATTTTCTGAGCTTTCCTTCTCGCGAAAAAGGTGTTGCGTACTGTCAAGTGCTTCTTTGTCCCTAACCCCTAATCTCTTGTCCCCGTGGATCTTGTCAAAGCTTCTTCGTTCACTTCCAACATGGCCATTGAGATCACTCGCTTCTGTGAGGTACTTCCCATTCGGAACTGATCTGATGGATTCGTCTAGGCTCAGACAGAACTCATCCTTGTCATAAACGGGGCAGCCTGCTCAGTTGCTTATACGAATATTATTGTCCAGAACCTCCTTTTCAAATCTATTTTCATAGCCATGATTCGACTGCTGATCCTGTTTATGACAAAGACGGTATTCAAAAGACTCCGCCACTGCTATGACCACCATTTCGTTTGGTTTCTTGTCTAATGTAGTGGAACTTTACACCCTCTCTGATTTCTCTGGCCTTTGCTCCATTCCAGCGAGTCTTCCGAAGGCATAGAACTTGATGTTCCAACGTTTCATTAGATCGAGAGACTTATCGAGAGTTTCCAGTGAGCGAACCCACGTTCAGAGTCCCGATTCGAAATAATTTCTTTGACCGAAGTCGTTCTAATCCCTTGTAGGCTCGGGGAGGGGGGCGTCCTGCGCGCCATTTTCAGGCGACATCTTTGCTTTATCACTGATATTTTTGAGACCCTGTCATGGCTACTCTGAATAGATATCTCCATCAGCCGGCCTGTCAACCTGGGACTGACGGTGGTACCGATACTAATTTGCAGTTTTTGCATGGCATCTTTGAATCGGCAAGAATTGAATTCGTGTTCTCACGAGCCTACGCTCTTATCCACGCGGCTATCCCTGCTGGAAGAGAAGACATGAGGAAGGATAAACTTTTCATGGAAGATAGGCAATCATTTGGTGCGATGGTAGTGATAACGCAAACAACATATTATAACACTTTGTTGTCTTCAGACACTCGTGCTAGCCCCAATCACCGTCTTTAGGGACCTGAACGCTGCCTCGAACCAGGATCTCTGCACTGCACTAATCCTCCACGGTCTGAATGCCCTTCGCTAGTAGCTCCGAAGGCATGTTGGAAAAGTGACAAGAAAACCTTAAAATTAAGAAGCAGGGGGTGTCCTATCTGCTAGTTTTTCGCAACCTCTTTGTGATAGCTGATTTCTCCGCGAAAACGGTGGAAAGTGGAACCCAAGTGGTATAACTTGTAATCTCTACTTCATGAAAAACGTCCCCATAAAGGTAATCTCCTGAAACACACTTTTGCGTAGGGTGTGCTGCCTTCTTCGAGTAATTCTAGTAGAATCTGCTGTTCGCCGTCTAACAGTGTTTCAGTAGACGGCACATTGCACGGCGATGATGTCTGAAAAACTCTCAGGATGGAAAAACTAGTTCGAAGCTTCATACTGGTAGACAACCCACATCCATTTTAGTAGAGTCCGCCATGGCGGTCGAGTAGGAGTGATTACAAAAGAAGACTGAGACTTACTCCTCACTCTACCATGAATCACACTTTCAATGATAATGGCATTTAATCAAACCTTTGCTTGGAAATGATGCTGCTCGGTCGTTATCACAGCTCTAAGAAGACGTGGAAGAATTGAGGAATGAAAGCAGCCTAAACGAGACAGCACAAATTGACTCGGCCACAATCAGCTGTTATGGCACAGAGGACGCCTTCCACCTACATATAAGTCCAACCCCGACTAGCCGTCTCCGACCCTCAACAAACCGATCTTCGCCGAGCTGTCGACACCATGCACAAGCCGTCAATACCTCCCAACGTCAGCGAGTTATAAATTACCGATTTACGTATATCGTGACCCAGGGCCGATTGACCAGCCAACGCTCGGTTTCTTTTTGATACAGACTTGCAAATCTCGAGTAATGGAGAATATAGCCGTATAGCACTTCCCTTTCTGCCTCAACAAGCATGATCTTCAAAGGTACTCTCTTCCGTTACATAATAAACTTTTCACTGGAACATCTTTTTTCCTATTTATACAAGAACTCCGATCTCTTTTTGTGTCGGAGATAGGATCTCTGAGAGTAATCCGGAGTCCTAGCTCCGATAATGGACCAGGGCGGTTACAGACTGGACCATCGGAAAGTCAAACGAACACCCGGACGGCCGCCGACCCGAAGGTCAGATTTCTTCACGAAAGCTCCGAATGAAAGGGAATGCTTTGTTCCGTGTCCCTCGATTGAGAACGATCCACTGCACTACTTTGACTTGCGACAGGGACGAGTAGAGACGCTACTGGCGCCCTCTGGAGGAAATCGATAACAAATGGGACGACAGGTGATACAGGTGATACAAAAACTAAAAGGCGCCTTTCAAGCAGCTACCGTTGATCAATCCATGCATATTCTTACACGTAATTTCCAGTGTCTGTGGATAAACAGATAGAAAGAGACGTCCTTTCAAGTCGAAAACATTGCCTTACCGACTGCCCATGGTTGATAGAATCGTGAGTGTTTACCACAACAAAATGCCGCTATTTGTTCTCTGTAAGCCCGAACGGAACCCCTCAACCAGAGACATTTCATACGATTCCTACTTATTGCAGCAGGTACTTGGCGAATTCGGCCGACTGAGAAGTGCTGCTGCTCATCGTGTTTGTGGAAATGAAGCGATATTTGTAACCATGGCAAGCCGCGTACGACTGTATCCAAGAGATCTTGATAATATCATTCAGGCTCCATGCAGGTTAATTTTTTACGGTTGACAATCCTAGCTGGTTGGATTTTATTTCTAACAAAATGTGAGTTCATAAATGTTCCCCGCCTAAGCCTTCCACTACGAGTACTACTTCTCTGAGAACTCCTATGTTAAGGGCTCAAAAAGGAGAAGCACCATTTCCTGAATTTATACTCGAACGGGAGTTTCAATGTCACAACACACTTGTGAGCAAGACCTTCTGCCTTCTTGGAGTTTGGATGCACTATGGGTCAATGGACTAAACAAAAGCCATCAATTTTCAGCTCATAAAAGATGTTGTATGTAAAACGATACAAAAATTTGTAAAAGATCCACAAGATGTGCGATTATCGATAACCGTAACGTTCCAACCACGATTCACTGCCAAAGTCGCCTCACACGAACAGTGAGTAGATTAACTCGACTGCACTTATGAACATTTACACCGAGTAGAGAAAGTATTATATCAAATTGCGCTCGCTCAAATCAATACCCATTCCACACTGCACAGGATGTACGAATAAAACTCACTTTCTGGTATCAGAGATATGGGCATCTGGAATGATTGCGATTACAAATAGTCTCACAATCAGATGGGAAGTAGAGGCTCTCACCCGCAAGATCTCCGCGGAGCCAAGAACAGCCGGGCCCGCTACGCGCGCCCATCGAAAGTAGGTCACCCCGCCCACTTCGCGCGCGGCGCAACCCATTGAGGCTCAAGATGACGTTACAGTACCACCAAGTGTTAGTGGAGCAAACGATTTGCATTCGTCCATATTATCTTCGCTTTGGCTGACTGCCGTGGAACAAGCGCAGTTCGTATGCCCCACTGACAACTGAGACNTTTGTCAAAGATCGCGAGCTGACATGCCGCGTGCGACGGCTGCGACGTGACCTAGTTTCTACGGACGCACGCAACGAAGCGCACCCGCCCACAAGCCATTGCTAGTACTTAATTCCACCAAATATTTAGCGAAGCCATCGCAGTAATAGAAGTGGACAAACCCGGTGATTTTTATCCTGGAGGACAAGAGCAGCGTTGGAGAGATCGAGAGGTATGCCTATGGTACATTGGAAAACCTCAGGCTTGTAAGAATGCCATATCACCAACCACATCACGTTTAGTTAGAAGTCCTCAAAAAGGTGGAACAGGAAAAGAGACAAGAACGGGATGAGATACGTAAAAAGCTGCTTGAGGAGAAAGCAAAGCCAAAGACGGGCGTTAAACGTCCGCAAAGAACAAATGCTAGTGGTAAAGGTAAGTGTGAGAGAAGGGAGGGTTCAAGTTAGAAAATGGTAGTTATACTGGGGTAACTTTTTGTGTAGATCCTGATGAGCTGATTCTATGTAATCCTTCAGTTAAATGGGCTATTGCTAAGATCTGCCGAATACGAGAAATCTTGCAGTGATAGCAAGAGCACACTTCAAGAAGGATTAGATTGTTCTGTTGAAATTGTTGTTCTCAATGAACACAAGACAATTTGCGTATTTAGCTCCTCCCGTACAAGCAGCTCCACCTCGCCCTTTGAAAGCTGAAGTTCGGCGACTGCCCGCTGGAGAATTCTACGCTGTCCGTGAAGTAGTGGGCCTGTTGAGATACCGTCGAAGAGGATCACCAAGATTATCGCCACTACGCAGTTTATTCCGAGATGAATCCCCAGTGTTTGTAGACAAAGGGCTGACAATGCTTGAAGAGGAGAGACGTCCATGCACAGAAGAGATGGTATGTGTGAGGCTTTGTTTTTGCAGGTAACTGCTAGTTCACAGGCTCCCTGCACGTCGATGAAACTAGTGATCGCCTGCCAAAGCAGCAGTTCTTTAGTAGAAGGGGAACACTGGGGGTATTTTCACCCAAATCCCAACGGTAAGCGGCACTGATTTCGCGACAACTACCGTAATCTCTCACTGAAAACTCGAATCTTTCCCTCACAGCGCGCGGCAAGCCGGCACAGCGCCCATGTGAAACCCTAAGGGAAGAGCAACGGGATAAAATAGCTATCCGCGTGATGCACTGTTAGCCGTACCTTGAAATGATGAATTGAGTCGACTCCTTGTCAGTTGCACAATAGTTCACATCAAAGATTATGATGAGCTCACCCGAAAACTTCGAGTACAGTACCCTTTTTGAAGAATCCCGACTACCCACCAAAAGGGGATGATCTATGCATCGCTAATTAGTATTTATTCTGAATGAGAAATAAAGGGGAGCTATCCAAACTACATTACGTACTGATATTGAGTGTCATACAACAAGGGAGACGCTAACTTGCCAAGTCGGCCGCAGTGTACCCACAAGGCCCTAACAGTCCGGGATCGTTTGCCGATTTTGCCAATGACACTCGAATTACTATTAGATGGAGTGCCCTCAAAATAGAGGATACCCTTAAGGTTCAAGCTAAACCACTATGAACTTTCCCAGTTCTGGAAAAATAAATAGCTGAGTTCAATAACGTAACCGTCTTCCGAAAAGTTTGACTTTGGACCGATTCACAAAAAAGAACAACACGGGCTTGCAATATTCCGATTGGATTTACATTCTCTACGGTGGAAACTGTATAAGCTTACTCGTGTACCTAACTACAAGAACATCAGCATGACTCAATAACCTCTTGTCTTTTGGGAGGCTCGGATAACCTCCTATATCTTGGGAAGCTATGCATCTCCAGTAGATGAGATTCGACCCTTACAAATCGTACAAGAGCGGTACGCGAGGATACTGTTACCGTAGCCTCCTTGAACTACTGTAGATGATCTGTCAGCCCACGGAAAAATCCAGTATACAATAATTGTCGCTCCAGTAAGATATTTTTAAATAATGGAGGTTTCAAGATCATGGCTCCGATGATATATGCTATTTGTTTAGCCCGCTATCCGAGAGCCAGGAGAACGAGGTGATGATGCCACTGAACGCGATGGATCATCGATGGAAGCAGTGGATATATTGTCTGATGTGGAATATGATGTAGGAGATAGAAAGCGTGTCACTTATATCGGATTACCATCATCCTTTGAGAACAAAGTAAAAGTACGCGAGTAACCATGGTATATCTATACTTAAACTTTTGGTTTTCATTTTAGGAACCGATGAAGAGAAGAGGACTTGTAGAACTAGAAGACGATGGCCGTTCTAGGAAAGTTATCGCTCATATTACCGTTGAATAGACGTATACATGGATTAGTGCACATGAAACTATGACAGACATAAAGATTAATTTTTATCAGACCTGTTCATCGGGTGGCCACCTCAAGTCATTGTATAGACCACATACTCATACAATACGCCACTACGATTTTAAATGGAAGTTGAATGTGGGCGCATCCTTCAGCCGGGATTGATTAACGCTCCAAACTTTATCTTTCATGAGACTTTATCCTTTAGATTTTTTTTNTTTTTTTTACACTATTTGCGTTTTCTCTTTGTTAATCTCCTACTTATCGGAAGCCGAAGAGTTCTTCGAAGAAGGAGAACGCCCGCTCAGCGCGTCCGTCGAAACTAGGTTACCCGCCCACTTCGCGCACGGTGCAGCCGACTTAGATCTCGAGATGACATTGCAGTATAACCAAGGGTAAGTAGAACGAACGATTTGTACTGGTCCATGTATTTTCTCTTTGAGTTGACTGCCGTCGACAAACCGCAAGTCGCATTCCCCACTGACAACTGCGACATCTGTCAAGGATTGCAGGGTGACAGGCCACGTGAACAACTGCGGCGTGGACTAGTTTAGAAAAACGCGCGCAACGAAGGGCACTCCCCGAAGAAGGATATCATCAGTTTGCTTAGAAAGTCGTTCAAGGGAACAACTCCGTTCTGGCGTTGCAGTCATTTACTTCATACTGAAATTTCGTTGGCATGAAGCTCTCAAAGTTCGAACCTTCCCCAGCATAGCCCAGCTTCCTCCGTGCAGTCACGCACAAATGCATGCGGCGAGCGCTACGCGTCAGAAGTTCGGGGGAGGTTACCACACCCTATCGGCCGCCAGTGGTTGGAAACCGGAAAAAAAATGAAAGGTTTTCAAGCAGCTTTCCTAAAGAGACAACATGCTCCAACGCAAGCATGGTCGACGGCAGCGTGGACGCTGAGGCAATTCCCGAGCTCCTAGCGCCAACAGGGGCCATGGAAGGTGTGATTTCATACCTGCGCACAAACGCACCTTCATGCGTAGGAACGCAACCGTCTGCGTTAAAACGCATCTACTATGAATGCGTTTAATCGGTGACGCTCATTGGAAGTCGCACTGTAATTCAAATCAGAACTGTGCATTTCATGACCATTAGATCACTTATTAGATTCTTGCCATCACGGTGGATGTGGCAAGCACGGCACTTCGCTTGCGCTGAACTTTGTTTCCATTGAAGCTGAAGGTGTTCCGATTGATGATCTACGCAGCCAGACCACACCGCACACGTCGCGCGCAGCGCAGCCGGTTAAATTATTTTACCGCGCGCGGACATTTGAATACCTACACTGTTTAAACGTGTTCATCTCGAGATCACAGTGGGATGCACCGTACGCAAAATGTGGATGTGACCTATTTAGTTCCATCAACGATAAAAATAGACGTTCTCCCTAAACTCCTACATTCAGACCAATCGATTGGCTTTTATGGGGAGAACAGGTGGTGGGAGTGAACCAAAGACTTTATTTCCACTACCTATCATTCTAACATCGCTTTTTTGGAATAAATCTCACTAATGTAACGATAAGTCAACTTACTGAGTGAAGATGTCTCATTTCTATGTTAAGCAGTGAATCGACCGGTGAGCCTGATGGAGTGGCTATCTCCACTTTCGCTTCCAATGTAGCATGTAGGTATCCTCCATCTTTTTGGTAGTCGCTCGCTCTATAATGGCTAACTCAAATTGGTTTTGTGAAAAGAAGTAAGAAAAAGGGAACGGAGAGTATTTTTAATTAAAATAAAGACACGATTCAATCAAAACATCAGAGGCTACAAGAATTGTGGAGTCGTTCCGAAGTTAGGGTTAATTCGAAAATTGGGAGACTGCAAAATTCGGGAAACGGCGATTAGGCGTAGATCAATATCAATCAGTGTTCGGCGTCAGTTCCTTGCCCGTTTAGCAGAGTTGAGCTCATTTTCGGAATGGGGTTTACGATAAAAAGGAACGAAATAAAAGGAAGGAACTTGCCAATACATACTTTCTCCTTCCAGATTCTCCTTGTTAAAAAATATCTCACTCCCTGGCGTATGGGCACAGTTTGAGGCTCAAGCATTACATGGCATTGCGCCCTTGATAACAGAACTTGAATGTAGACTATAATAAGTACGTAGTACTTTAGAAAGATAGTGCAAGTAAAATATAGTACGGAGTACAACAGAAGGTTGTTGGAGCGACACCCTTCTCGTCTGCTTCTCCAACGGTCGTGGCCGAAAAAGAAGAAGAATGGCCTTAGCGGGCCTGTAGCGGTGCTTGAAAAGGGTTCTGAGCCATAGGGATGGGATTTTTGGTCTAAGCTTAAGCAAGGGACGAGGCAATAGGTGAGCAAAATGCTAACTGCAGGTGAAAAGTTGGAACGGAGGAAAAACTGGTAACCTCTCAACGAGAGGGCTCAAACTAGGCCAGAAAGCAAGTGGCTGCTTTCATAGTCCGCCAGCCGGCCGACCGGCGCGCCGGCGCACTGGGGGACGGAACTTACATGCGTTCGAGGATGCGCGCGGCAAATTGCGTGGCGAAGTTCGTGGAGATTTGAACGACTTTAGCGTCTATTATTGAGGTCCAAATTTGAAGTAGGGTAGATTAGTAGGATCAGCTAACCATACTAATCTACTACTTCAAGTTTGTACCCCAAGAACAGGCGCCAGGGTCGTTCGAAGGGCCACGAATTTCGTCGCGCAATGTGCCGCACGCATCATCAGATGCACGTATGTACCCATACCCCGGCGCACTGACGTAAAACGAATTAGTTCGTATGTAAGAAATCTGCGTCTGTTGCATTTTATTTCGCGGTCAGAACAGGTCAGAAATAAAATGCAACAGACGTAGACTTCTTGTGTGCGCTTCGTTGCGCGCGTCTGTCAGAACTAGGTCACGCCGCAGCTGTCGCATGCGGCGGGTCAGTCCGCGATACTTGACAGATGTCGCAGTTGTCAGTGAGGCAAACGACTTGCGCTTGGTACACGGCAGTCAGCCAAAGAGAAGATAATACGAACAAATGCAAATCATTCGCTCCACTGACACTTGGTACTGTAGTGTCATCTCGAGGCCTAAGAGGGGTGCGCCGCGCGCGAAGTGGGCGGATTGACCTACTTTTAACGGACGCGCGCAACGGACGTTCTCCAGATTTCTTACACGCGAACTAATTTGTTTTACGTCAGTGCGCCGGCCGGCGGACTATGAAAGCAGCCAGTGGCCTTCATTTGGCTGCCTTCAGATCCGCCGCCGGGCCTTCTGAGCGCGTGCGAGCGCGCGTCCCTGCCGGCGGCGGCGCGCGCCACCTATTGACAACACTTCGTGAAGTGTTGCCAACAGGTGGCACGATGGATCACGCGCCAGTGTTGCCTACAAAAAGTTAGCGCCGCCGCTGGCCCGCACGCACGTTCGAAAGGCCGGCCGGCGGACTTTGAAAGTAGCCTTTCCTAGGATTAATATACATGCGTGAAAAGCAAGGTGAACAATAGATAACGAATGATAACCCTCGTACCTATAGTTTCAAATAAGGAGCTTTTTTCTTTCGTCTCTGTGTACACAGGCGGTATTGCTTCGTTGAGCGGGTGCGCATAACTCCAGTAATCAACAGTGGAGTTGCGGAACTATAAATAACTCCCTTATCCCAAATGCACAGTTCACGTTAATTATGGGGTATCTAGTTTTAGACACATAGTGGAAATGATGGTCCAGAAGAAAGCAATAGTGGCCATTTCGGCCTATTCAGCAATGCAAGGCATCAAAGAAGAAGTAAAATCAGGGTTGGACGAGAATGTGACGACAGAAGTAGCGTGGGAGGGGTGCTTGGACGAGCTGTTCAAATGGGCGCGCCACTGCATACTGGCTACAGTAAGCTGTTCGAAGTTGAGGGTTCAAGTGCGAATGGCTCAATCTTTCCAGCTTTTACAACTCTTAAAAACTCGTCTGCCTAGAGCGTGTATGTCAGCCATGGCGGTTCTGGGGCCCCTAGTACGGACTACTTTGGAGGTTTCACTGTCCGACAGCGTCCTCTAGGCTGTCTTTGAGGGTCACAGGCTCAGAGTGGTGCTACAGAGCGGAAAGCATGGGAGAGCATCTATCGCCGCCAGCGCGCGGTCGCGTAGCGGTTTCAGTTATTTCCCCTCTATTCCTCTGGCATTGGAGCGCGATATTGTTTGCGCGCCATTTTCAGAAACGCACCACGTGACCCCTAGCTGCAAGAAACCCGGTGCCTGCCCTTGCCCAGGATCCCTTTTTCATGCGTCGTATATGTGGCGGGTGAAAATCTGGGCATTCAAATGAGGTTATGCCGTGAAGTAAAATGTATTGTCTGCAGAAATTCTGCAGAATTCGGAGGATGCTCTCGGGGACATTCCGCTCTGTACCGTCACTCCACAGGCTCATATAAGGGGGAAATCTCAAAAGCCTTTTGAAGTGATATGTGCCTTTAGGTCACATTACATCACCAAATAAACATAATTTTAAGGTGGAAGTAAGTCCCCTTGTTTACAGATTTATGTATCTATACCGTTCTTATTGTGACCAGTGCAATTATTTCTTGTGGTGGGGACTTAAATCGAGAGAAGGTGCACGTAGCAAAGCGACAGGTGATTTTAGGGATTTGCTTATAGATGCTTCCGAACCATAAGAGCCTCATAAAATATACAAACTTTGATTAGGAGCTTAAAAACCGTCAACGAGATGCAGTGCTCGCTGGTAAACCCGTACAGACAGTGATCGAGGAAGTGGAGCCACTAATGCAGCGATCGACATCAAGGTGATAAATTTTTGATGATGAAGAAGAACGAGGGAAAGGAAAGAAAGAGGAACACCCTGATTTAGTTTAATTTTCCTTTTTGGACCTTTCAGAGTATCCTGTGTACGAGAGCTGCCTGATTTTCAATCGCTCGAGAAGCTTCGACTGAAAAACGAAAAAGCTGAGCCCCTGAATTTCAACACAGTGACAGTGGATAGCAAGGAAGGCAGTATGTGACTTCAATTTTCCTTCATTACCACCATCACACTCGTTCGAAATATGTGAAGAAGCTTCTAGGAGTTCCTATCATTCTACTTGCCTTCAGACTTCAGTAACAAATGCAACAGTCCCTATTGCTCCGCATTTTGTCTCAACTTTTACTTTAGTAATAGTAAGTCCGCATAAAGTGACTGAGGGCACAAATGACTGGTTTTAAATGATGAGACGAAGGCTGCCTCTCTTACCTGGAAAGTATAACCCACCCCTCCATGAACAACTCCACATCTATTACCCTGCACAGACCATTGGAGCTACTAAACCACAGTTTCAGCTATTCCCGCACTTGAGAAAGTGCAGAAATGTAACCAGCTTTCAAGTGATAAAGTATGTCGTGCAGCTGTGTAGGTCTGGGTCAGCCTCACCGGGGAGCTACGGTCCAGCCGCCGCTCTTGCGACAAATGCTCATGGCTTTATTTGCTGTCTACGGCACTGAGGTTTTTCTATTTCTGCCATTCAGTCACGTTTTCCAACGCCTTAACCTTCTGAGGCCTTAAGGCTTAGCCCATTCAAAATAGTTTTTAAGATCCCCGCCACGACAAATTTGTGGTGCCCATGTAGGGCACACGGGCAGTTGTTTGGTCGAAAATCGGCTTAAAAAAGGCGCTACAAGGGTCTAGCTTCGGCGGCGTTCGATTCCAAAAGCGGGCTTGTTTAAATGGCCTCGTAGAGGATCTGTCATTCATAATCAAATGCATACATTAGAAATTCGGAGAGCTGGTCGGCCAGAGCGTGCAGTGGCGGAAAACAACTTATGGTAGCAACAACATCGTAAGCAACTTTCAACACACGCACACATACACACACAGACGCACACACAAACGCACACACATACACACACGTATACACACGCACACACATGCACACACAAATACTACCGAAATCTTGTAAAAACACCCCTTCAGCGTCATAATCTCGCAAAACCACGCGCTACTCTAAATACTTTCCAGAAACATATAGACCTCACTTTACGGCCTTTCTTTTTTCTTTCCCATCATTGTACTATTTTGCGCCTACATCAGTTATTTAACTGAAAATGGTACTTTAAAATTAAAGTGAACTGTGTCCCAAAGTTAGTTCACCATTCACTTCTATTCTATTTACTTTTCGAATGTGGCAGGCCTCTCATTCCCGAGTCATCACCTCCGCAGGCGCGGCAAGGGCGTTACTGTAATCATCCACTGTGAACTCAAATCCTGCCCTTGTACTCGACACGCGCTCCGACACGCGGCGGATGCGGCTAGCGCGGTACACCATTTGATGCAAGCGCGTTTTCGTAGTAGGTGGTGCAGTGGTAAGTGGCGCACTTCACGCACGCATGGTCACAAGTTCGATTATCGGTATCCACCAGGAACATTCTTTCTTCTTTTGAGTGCTAGTCACCACCAACACTATGACTTCTCTTGTAATAGTGAAACATCATTTGTCGTTATCTGTAGATCATTTCAGAGCTCACGAAGGAACTGAGCGAGCTACACGACTTAGCTGGCAGTAATTCCAGCGACAATGCTCCAGTTATGAAATGTCGCGGTATGAAGTAAATCATACGAATACATCTACCAAGCATCCACAGACTGTTCAGGCTTAAACGAAAGCACTGCCACTGCCATTCCTCTGGACGAAGACGAATTTCACGACGTTCCCCTCAGTGATTGATGATTTCAAGTCGACACCTGCTCAAAACTATGTTATTCCTTCCCATTTCAGTTTTACGAGTCTCCTGACTTTCTACGACCTAAGATTAGTTACACGATGTATAATCAAAAGTAGCAATACATTATCATACTGTTTTCTCCACAAATATAAATATTAAGGTCTATTTACATAACATTGTTACGCACTGTACGTCGTATGGTTAATTCAACCAGCTTCAGCTCTTCCTCTTAATCATAGTCTGTTGCAAACATTCCAATCATGGGCCCAGGGTCGACAAAACAATTGATAGCAGCAATATTAAGTGGGAAAGGGGATGTTTCGACGAGAGGGAATTCCAAATTTCGCTTAGCCGAGCCGCTTAAAATTTGAGTTGATGTGGCGCCTATACCACTCGTCACCAGGCTTTTAGCTCGTTTACGGCCACAACTTGCTCAAATTTGATTTGGGATTCTTTTTCCGAAAGAACATTGAGCATTTTGCATACAACCGGTTGGTATTGCGCACAAGAAGCGCCTTCAAAAGTTCGCTCACGCTCAGCTTTCCGAGGTCCTTTTCATCTGAACCGGCCTCTGAATCGAAACCTCCCACGTGTGAGCTACTTCCTTGGGACAAGCCGTCTGAAACAGTTTCCCTACGCCTAGTTGCGCGATCAACCTTGGGCGGCATGATATTGTGTTCAGTCCCGAAGAAAGGCTTATGTTGGAAACGACTTCAGGTAAGCTTCGAGCAGAGAGAACACCTTTCACCTTTTTCTACTATGTGGTTCACAGGAAATCCTTGTACAATATGTTTGTACTGGGGATGCGACCATTCCTGGAAGTATGCGAAATTACTGAACAATCTGATAGTTTTTCATCAGAACATATCCATTTATTCAGTTAAAAATAGCATAGACAACGATAAAGATACAAAGCTTACGCTAATAGAAAAATACTGATGCAAACGATTACCGGTTATGAGAATAGTAAAAAAAAAATGAAGCGCAGCGTTCTTCCAAAATCAACTTATCGGAACATAAGAAAAGTTCGAAACGATCATCTGTTCAAAACACCCATTATTAATCACAAAACGTGAGATTAATTTTAGTGAGTTGAAGCGTTATTTAACACACTGCCAGCTATTTAAGACCCAAGATAAAAAGCACCAAATTGCCCTGCGGATGGAATAAGAATGCCCTTGAATAGTTTTCCCAGTTCCTAAAAACAGAGGAAACATTGATAATCAAATACAAGGTGAGATAAATAAAAAACTTCAATGCTCAACTATGTAAACCTTTCAGCATCGAAGTTTTAGCATCTCTAGGGAGAGGTGCACGTACACGAACGAAGAAACCATGACTTACATCGTCAACGCGAATCCCCATGCCAATGTAACGCGGCGTTAACCTCTTGCGCCTTTCACGACGCATAGCTTCATAAGACAAACAAAGGATCTGAATACAGTAACGATTAGGCTCTGAAAAGTCATTACACATTAATTTCAAATAAGTGATAGTCTACGTAATCGTCAGAAAACTGAAACGTGTTGAGACTGTCAAATAACATAAGCAAGCAACCTCTTCGACTAAATATTTGACAATCGCAGTTATTGAGACTGACGAATCGTCCGCCACGCGAAGTCTTGTCAGTCGACGGAGAGAGCGATAGAATTTCTGCTTTGGAAACACAAGGTGGAGCTTTTTTGATAGTCGCTCACGAGGTTTGTGCTTCTCGAGAACCTAAAGATTTTGTAACAATAAAAATAAATTTTGAACCATAGTCAAAACCAAATAGAATTAACTTAATCGAAAAAATCACCCTAATGTATACTACGAATTTTAAGGGGAAGACATCACGATACTCTTATAGCGGATAACTTTTACTTCGGAGTAGCGGCCAGCAATGACTACACACTCGAAATATGCGGACCTAAGGACACCCGGTTGACGTCATCCGGGTTTTCAGCATTTCTGGAGCGGTCGGCAGCTGTCGTAGTTATCCACATTAGTACTAATCGGAAACCTGCCAACAAGCACACATTCTAAACTGTCAATGATTGGAAATTAGACAACCCTTTCCTTTATGTTAATTGTTCGCATGCTCTAATAATAAATGATATCGAACCAAATAATAACAGTATAATAATAGATCCTTGATGGTGGCCCCTAACGTTGGTCTCAGACTCTATACGCACTTCTTACGGGTGAACAATTTTTCATGACCAAAAATGTTCAGAAATACCGCCAACTGTAGATTCACAAGTGTGTCTTTTAGCCTCTCGTGCTCACGCTTTCTCTTTATACGGTTTCATTCATGATTACACAACAGTAACAATGACACAACTTTCTCACGTTCAACTGCTTGATCATTACGTGCCTATGCGTTTTACCCGTCCGGACTGCTACTTTCCGCGTACGGGAAAACCCACTTCTTTGAAAAACACCAGTTAGTTACTATCAAAGCAAGCTTCAGAAAAGCATAGTTAAACAGAATATTTCCACAAGAGAACGGGATCATCACAAGGAGCTTTCGACGTAAGTGGCCATCAGCGATAAGACAAGGCATAATTATGATTCAAGCCTTGTAAAGCTATAAATCATAGAACGCCTTCTCTTCGGAGATCTGGGCACTAACTGCGAATGTGGCATGTGTGGGCTGGCAGGGAGATTGTAGCGATGTTGCATGGATTAGGTAAAACCGAATCACCTAGAGCACCAAAAAAGTGGCGAAATCATTATAAAAAGGTCTTCTCGTTCTCTAGGATAGACCTCGCGGTGGAACTCACACGTTCACAATCGCCCCATTCCTCCACTACAAAAATTTTTTCACATGCCTTTTGTGTCTGCTTATACTAAGCACTCTCCTCGAACCTTCCTCATAACTCCGTTCAGAGAGACGCTCAGCAAATTTGGAAGGCAGATTCAAAAGCAGTGCCCGAATACGTTCGGCAAAAAAGTCTCACTTCGGTAAGATCACTTGGGATTCTTCCTTTGTAAGGCAGGAATTATTTCGTCAGGCTCTATTATAATGGTACGACACCATGAAATATAATTTTCGTGAGAACACTTGGATATCCTATTCACTGTTTTTTCCAAGTTGTTGTCTCTCGCTCCACCCGCAAAAACATATGTAGGATATCATATTGAATATGAATAGCTGTTGCACCACATTTTATTACCAAAGTACCTCAATAAGAGAGGGTATAATAAACAAAATGATGGGAAGGTAAAAAGTGGGATTTTTTTCACTCTTATACCACTTAAACCTATCGTACAAGACATCACCAATCGCAATGATGACCCCGGTTTTAAGCTCAGTCCAGGTATAATGTTAATGAAATGCACATACCTTAGCAACGCGAATGCTCGCCCCGGAACTTGAACTAGTTTGATCCTCATCCTTTGGGAGTTTGACGAGTTCCTCATTTGCCACGATTTTCACAATCACTCTGGATGTTTCTTCTTCCTGGAAGAAATCTGTTCACATTTGTTTGTATGAGCATATTAGAAATCGGAATCTCACAACCTCAAGAACTCGCATTTAGTAATATGTCATGGTTCTGTGCTTCGTTCAGGCTTTTCTCGACCGTCTAGCCATACTGTAAGCCGGAGTTTCTCACGCATAGTCGGATAATGTTGCCATTCGATTTCATATTTAGAAGGTAGTTCAGAACCTCTAGTGGTGGATGTGGTTGCACATTACCAAACCACGTAGTTCGGTACGGATCCGGAATCGATACCCACACCCAGTCAAGCCTACAGGCTAGCTGACCTTATTATATGTACTTTTGGGTTGGTTAATGTCCTGGTCAGATCCATCCGTGAAGACGAAAGTGCTAAATCGTACAACCACCACAGATCACAGTTGGTAGGCCATATAACCATCCAAAACGCCACAACAATCCTGAAACGCAGTTGATTGCGAGGGCGCAGCCGCAAAACGGAAGTAGCTTGCGCCGAAGGTTAGGAATTCTTGGGCATTTGATAGAGGAAGGAACACGATGTTAAAAAAACACCCTGTGAATAGTGACTAGACCTAATACTTACACTGATAGCTGTTACTAGCTTTTGCTTAGGACGAGAACGTCTGGCTTGCACTCTACTGTGACCAGACGCAGTAGAAAATCCAGAGCCGATTGATGAAGGGTGAGTATTAAGCCGAACTCACCAAAGAACTTGGAAGTAGATATGCAAGAACCAGGTGGAAGCGGGACCAACTAAAGCATACCCTTCGTAAGCTGTAAGCTGGGCCTAGCTCTGACCAGTCCACGGTCTGCTTTATAAGCAACCGTTAAACACCACAAATTCCAAAAATGGGTGCTGGGTGGTAACACAACGTGATGAAAATGTTGAGTTGCTAGGTGTACCATAAAAGGAGCGTTCGGGAGAGCGGGGATAAGAGCTGCCAAAAGAAGAGACGATAGTGCTAGCTGGCGTCTGCCCAGGTCAACGCTAAGTCGGACGAAAAAATATTAAAAACACTGCAGCTAACTACATTTGAATGGACAACCCTTGGTAGTTAGTGAGCGAGTTCACTAATTGTGAACAATGAAATATCCTCACTTCCTATATTCAAATATTACGGTTACAAGATATATTTGCAAATATTGAAAATATATCTTGGCATATCTTATAACGATAACGTCCTTGTAATGATAGGAATCACCATGCCTTAACCAAAATTCTACTGTTGTCTAACTTGTTGCCAAGGATAACAAACGTAATCAAGTCCAGCATTCAGAAAGTTCACAGAGGAAATTGCCTTGAAGAATTGTACGCACCTTTTTTACAACTTTGCCATTGCTGCAACTACGTTCCAGTGCCAACGCCAGCTCATCACTTTGCTGATCCTTAACACAAACTTATGGACATTATGAAATGAAGGAGAGAAATGGGAATGGTAGATTACTTCTAGTGCGTTTCGATCCTCCAATTCACTTTTGATGCATTCTTCCACTACTTCTCTGTAAAAAACCAAGGTTTATGGTAAAAATGTAACGAGGACCCGATATCGCTTCAAGAAAATCCCTTCCGAATCCATAAACGTGTATTTATGTAAATGCGTATATATGTACATATATAAGTACATATTGGTTCAGGTGAATGTCAACGTGAAGGGCAAAAACAACACAGCATATTCCATGACCGGCTCTCCATCATTCTCGGCATGGTACACGAAACAGCTGTCGCTGATTAATTTGGCCTCCGAGATTGGGTCCAAATACCAATTTCTATTTCATTAACTTTTATACCGAAGGACGCACGGCAAATCTTTGGTGGGGCTCTCGCTTCAACAGTAATTATCGCTATCTCTCAAATCGCGCCACAATCGTTCAAATCTGGCATGTAACGACCCATCCAACTGGGAACGTTCGATTCTATCCCCGATGTAACCAGATCAGGCCGCACACGTCGCGCGCGGCGCAACCCACTGCGAACTCGAGCTGCTCACGTTTGAACCGTAAGGGCACGTTCACAGTAGGCGCGTTTTTGAGTGGGTTAGTGCGTTTTTACGCATGTACTCAAAACGCACTACTATGGCCTGCCCTGTCAGGGCTTTGCAGTTCGATTTATTTTACCGGGCGCGAACGACATTTGGATACAACATCGGTGCTGCATGTTTATAGAAGGTGATAGGTGCTAAGTGGTTTGGGAGGGGGGGG
>UZAF01019326.1:4730-24908 GCA_900617895.1 Haemonchus placei | reverse complement strand
CTTCGGTCTTCGGATACGCCTTTACTGCAGCTTCCCTTCCGGAATTCGACACGCCAACGGTCGATGAAGAATTGTTCGGCGCCCAGGTACAGAGAGAACTCGTTCGAAATATCTGAAAAGCCGTCTTCAATACAGTCGAAATCCCAGCTCGGAATTTCGCTCTGTCTTGTCGTAATGCAAGGTACCCATTTCGCTGAAGAACGAAAGAAGAAGAAAGACTAGTTGCAGCAAAAAAAAGAAAGATTTAGACGGCAATGCTTGATCTGCCCTTTGTCTACAATCTATGTACATCTAATCTCTTCACGAGAGTCATTTTTAAGGGAATCAAGGAGAGCAGTCATGCGAGCAAACAGGGTTCTGGAAGCAGTTCGGTAATATCAATTCATTATAACCACTCTATCACAAGACCCACTGAACACGACAGTACAGGTTGCCTTTATGTCTTACCGAGAACGAAGCGGTAAGACATAAAAGTAAAAGTTCATCCTGCGCACTTATTTGCCTCCTGCACAATTATGAATACCATGGAAATGACTCCGCTACCAATTATGGTAAATTAAACAAGTTCTACTAAATTGTAAACGATCTCGAAAGTGAATATTACGATGTACACCAATGGTGGTATCACTTTCATTTCTTCGCCGGAAACAAATATAAATGACACAGTTTCTCACCAGGAAATCAATTATCTCTTACAGGAAAGGAAACATACATATGAAACCAACAGCCATGAATAAAACAGCCGAAAACAGAAACAAAAATACTGTAAGAGATCAACAATCAGTAATGTCAGGAAAGAGCGGAAACAAAAATGAGCCTTAAATTGAGTTCCGGGTACCGGCAGAAATAAATTGTATTGAATTCTGGGAATGCTAGACGTAACAATTCACAGATCAATGTTCATGAGATGAATACACAAAGAAACAACAAAATTCGATGTGATAGTCGACCTATTAATAGTAACATAGTGTATTAAAAAAAACTAATTAACAACTTACTCGAATTACCCTTTCCACTTTTACTCGCTGCAGAAAAGAAAAGCATATCTATTTTTTGAACACCATGTAAAACAACACAATATTTGCAATAAGACTTGCTACAGCAAAAAACACCAATAGAGGCGTTACCCAGCGATTTGGATATTCTTCTTGTCGCTGCGATACGGAAGTGAAAACGGAGCGTGAAGGCGATACATCGCGGCGGAGAGAACGAATCGAAGGAAGTCTCGGTGAAGTGTTGGTCTAAGAGGAACTGTTAATGCAGTGCTCTCCTTGTGACAGAACATAATGAAAAATCTCGTCATATGAGGCTATCAGTAAACAAAAAGTAGACTGTCTTGATCCTTGTAAGACTAGATTCTGTCAATTCACTCTTGACATGAAATAATCGAAACACTACATCACTTGTATTCGCGCATTTTACAAATAACTCAAGTCACCACATAAGAAAAGCTTGAAAACATACCGAAAACTGTGAATGGACCATGGAAGGTGCTCGTTGTCGATTTTTACCGATTTCTGAAGCGGCCAGACGAGCTTTATTCCCTGTGGGCCCTACAAAAACGCTGGAACGGGATTGTTGTGCGCTACTGAGCAACGACAGAGATGATAAAGAAGGTGCGAGCTCTCGACTCGGAGTAGACTCCCGTATCATCCGGGCCATCATCGCTGACGGACGCACATCGCGTGAATAAGTGATTTCTCGATCTAGAGACGGTTCCCAGTCCATGTCCTGAAAATAATTTTGAAAGGGAAAATTGAAAAATCAGAAAATGAATATCTGAAAAAGTGTTCAAAATAATCGGAACCGCTACTCCAACTGAAGTTAAAAAGCTATCAACCTCATATTCATATCCAGTCTTCTTAGCTGGGCTTGCAGTTGCCGGCTCCGGCGTTTGCTGACGCTCGCGCCATTTCAGGCGCTGTCGCACAGCTGTACTCTTCGGAGATGAACCAGCTCTCTTGACATCAGTTACAGTGTGCTCGTCCTTACCATGCACCAGAGAATTATCGCGACTCGCCGCTTGAGAAGAACATTGCGATGATGGCGTAGAAACAACGGAGAATACACTAAACCGTATGTTTTCAATGGAAAGCAAGTTCTAAGCTATGTGAATAGGCCCGATTTCATGAAAACCAAACTCTATCTACTCGAGTTTGCTGAGCTACGGACAAATCTTCTTGTCAGACTCGAGCTTGAGCTTTCCTTTCGCCGCGCTGTTTATCCTTTACACTACAGAGGACTCCCATGGCTTCTCTATGGCACTTCAGTCATAGTTTATCAACATTCACTAGCCTAACATATATACCGGTCAGCTGATCTCACATATGTCAACAAAAAACGAATCATCTCGACTAAGTAAACAATCAACCGAAACAAAGTACAAGGCTCAACACTCTACCTCGAAAATTTTTTGTTAGGCCTAGTCCGCGGGATCTTTTTACGTGGCACGAATGTAATTGCAGTTGCCAACAAAGTTTCAAAGCAAGCAAAAGCACATCGAAACAACGCCAAATCTTCACGATACGCCTGGAAATAAACAGTTGAAGTGGAACGCTGTGTAAGTGGTAAGTAGGAGGAAGCATTTTAAAACGTCCTACAGAGTCTTGTTTTCAAGAATGGTTCCATATAGACACAGATTAACCTTCGAATTCTGTGCGTGACTTAAATTTTAATAAATAGACATTAGGACACGTGAAGGAAGAACTTTTTTGGAAGTCCACATCGCAGCCATTAAAAAAAAATCCAATTGCAATTCCCCAAAGATCTACAAGGACTTATGGGAAGACGCTGAGGAAGATAATTCACTGTGGAAGCCAAGACCACTTTTAAGAGCTTTAATATGAAGGAGAACCAAATCTTATTGTTTTTGAGAACAACCACAACACTATACAACTACCAAACTACCTTGTCAGGAAATAGGAAAGATGCCAGATGTAAGGCAGCAATAACTGGCAGCATGAGGTCCGGCAATGTAATGCGACATCTGCAATAGTCGTTGCAAACGAAATTCCAATAAATATCCGAAAGAATTTCGAAAAAGTACCTATTCGTCCAAATCGTTATCATGTGTGCACAGAAAAGAACTCCAACGAGATGATAAGCAACAGCCAGCACAGTTGGAAGCGCTTTCTGAAGAAACATAGGGAGCCAAAAAAGCTCAAGTCCAGCATCCTGAAACAAGAGTTAAAGAGAGGATAAACTGGAGGGCAGCAGAGATTAAAATATGAATAAGCGAAAATTTGTGGTAGTTTTGCATCAGATATAAAGTTTGAGCGGCAACAGTTAGGAATACATGCATGAAATTTGACTGCACCAAACAGGAAATCAGAGGAGATCTAACCTCTTGGAGGTAATTGAACTGAGAAATGAACAATAACAAAGCCAGCACAAGTGACAGCGCATGCAACACTTCAACCATGAGACCACCAGCAAAGAAATGACGTCGCCGTCGCACAGCCTGGAAATCATTGGCGTTAAATACGACTATTCTAATTAAAAGAAAAAAAAATGCAAGAGTTCAGAAACGTTCACCAAAGAACTTGACAAACCAAGTAGGAGTTACATTACCTTCTTAGCCAGTCCTGTAACTGAGCTAATGCCATTCACTATCGAGTTTTTGAGCGCGATAAGATTAGCATATTTCACCGGAAAAATTCGTTGTGAAAGCAATACGACACGTGAATTGACAGCGACGAAAATACCTTCTCTTCTTGCATCCGATTTTGCGTGAAGAACGTACATCTAGCACACAATGGGTAAACTTTGTTAAGCTTATAACGATACATTTCTAATTCCTCGCTCCAGCGATCCTTAAAAAGGGAAGAAACTTAAGGAATAGCAGCGCATACGAACTTCATTAGGGCACTGAAGTCAAAGGAGAAACGAGAAATAACCTCATTTAGTGGCTCGAAGTCCGCGACCTTTCGCATTATTATTTCCTGCGAGCGATTGCATTTTTCACACAAGCCATTGCTCGAGTATCCCTCTCGGGGGACAACATCTGGTCGTGCATGAATATTTTTCATCGGGGTACAGAACCTGCAGTTGCAAAAATTCGCGACATAGTTCTTTCTTTCCTAAACTCTCCTCAATGCTGCTCTACTTCTAATGTCTTGCTTGCTTTTCGTTGGATGCTTTCCCACTTTAGAAAAATCTCATGACTATGTTCCCCTGTATTCGGTTCTACCATCTTAACAGATAAGGTTATTTTTATAAAGAAAAGTCGAATAGTGTCTATCTTAAAAGGACTTAAGTATACACTGATTAAAAAAGAAATTGAACGAGTGACTTGAATTGATCCTAGCATCCTGACGTTGACATTCCAACCCTCTCCCATCCTCTATACTACTTGTGAGAGCCAGTTAGTTGTAGATGAAGATTTCACTCAAAACACAAGCAGACTAACACTTACCTTTTCGGTGGTGCTGTAACGCCGAAGCAATGCTGGCCTGGTATTTTGCGATTGTATCCTCCAGACTCATCAAATCCATTGTACTGCTCACAACTCAAACAGATGAACGAATTCCTCTGTTCATACGGAACTCGCTGGTCTTGCTGACAAAACCAGCAATTCACCTTCACAGGCAAGCGTTTCCTTAAACAAATCGACAGTATTTTTTGAACGACTTCAAGCAATTTTATACGTATTGTTGTTAATTAGAAGTTTAAACTGATAGATTGCTCTGCTCTCAACAACCTTGTAACGAAATACTCTCATCCCTTGAACGTTTTTCCATTGCTTTTAACTACATGGCTCCTCTATGGGACGGATCATTGAACGTCTTTGCTATCGTGAACCAAAGCGACGATGTTCCATCTCCAGAAGCGATGACAGTAAGTGTTTGAATAACAAGTATTCAGCCAATCCGACACGGAAACAAAGGCCTACCACCCGACACCCGTGTGGAAAGCTTCCAACAGACAGCCGCGAGGGGTTGACTGGAGGGAACATTGGATAGTTGATGGGCTGGTGGTGGCATATACATCTATTATATCTGGCAATTATTCAACATCTTGTCCAAAGGGCCGTGAACTTCAAGAATCCGCATTGTTTGCTTCGCTTGCAGAAATAAAGATACCTTGAATACCTACTAGTATTATGGAGATCTGCTTTTCCATAAAAAAAACCAACCATAGCCAGAAAACACGAAGCAACAAACAAGAAATTCACATTGGAAGATGATCGCTGCTAGAAGAGGCAAGAGAGGAGAGAACCAGGACTTAACCCAAAAGTACGGAAGTTAACATGCATTGAAAAAACGAACCAGGGGATATAGTATTGTCACAGGATGGTGGATCACTATGCTGCTAGCCACTATTAATCTCGCCATCAAGCACACATTAAACTCATAGGAAAAAAAGTTGGAAAAGTAAATTTGAGAAGCTACATTTACCGTATAGAAAAGTAGATAAATGGAACGATGGTGCACGCCGCAACAGCCACCACTACTTCCATCTATGAGCGTGGGAGCACGGCTTCCACAACTGAAAAAGAGTCTAGCTTTAGAGCTGAACGAGACCTAAAAGTGCAATGCTTTTCAGTGGAATCAGCCACCGACTTAAACGCCGATAAAGAGGGAAACATTTTTCAAAAATACTTGCAAATCAGAAGAGGTCAAGAAAGGAAACAGCGCTAGGTCTCGACAAATGACCCATCTAATTCTCACAAATCCCTTCCGGAGTAACATGAGGATGACCTTAAAACAGCTACAATCACTTTCCACTCCCTGAATCTCACATTTGTACCGTAGGTATTTGCAACCATAACCGCTTAAAACCCTTGATGGCTATTGTTAGTAACGATTTGCTTGCTTGCATTGAGTAGGAATTGCTTCTCATAGAATGCTTCTTCCTTTTCAGCTTCCATGTTCCAATATCCGATTATTTCGTTGGATTGAAATAAATGGTGCACAGGCATGAGTTGTGGGCAAAAAAGAGCAAAGCAGGGAAGTAATGTAAGAGGGTCCCAAAGATAAATATTAGCGGAATTTTGAATGTTGGCGGTGATAGGCGTGATGTTGACCTCTGTAAGCCTGGTTGACCGACCTTGTAAAGAATTCCTACGGTCATAGCTAAGCATGCTAATCGCTTCAATCACCATAATTACGAAGCTGGGGATACAGATCTTGCCCTTAAACTGCGCACTCCGACAAGCGGCGGGAGCTGCAAGCGGGACATGTCGTTCGATTACAAAACCCATGCCAGGTCGCTACCCTAGGAATTACGATTCTTCTGATTTTCAATAAGGTGGGCAACAACGAACGATGAGCCCCATTCATTGCGTGTCGGAGCGTGAGGGTAGGGCATAAAGGTTAAAAGAACGGTTTTATCAGTGGTAACCAATTGTTTTTGGCATGCGCACCGCATTTGACTTCCATGGAGAAATGTGTGGTGTTCAGCTAAGAACAAGTCAGAGCTTCTACCTTCCCAAATGGAACTGGTGCCAATTAACTGACCCACAGGGGTAGAAGGCTTGATTGATCTAGGCGATTCTTCGCTTCGAGATTTGATCCACGAACCATGTGCGCGAGAGTGCGCGCCACGTACCACTGAACCACCTCCACCCTGACTACGAATGATGCGAACTGAATGATTGAGGAACCTCTACCCGCCATTCCTTGCTCACAGCTACGAATTTACATTGCGGTCCATGATGCCTTCCCGAACATTTCGTTTTTCGCTCTCTTCCAAGAACTAAAGAGGAGTTGGAGAGATGATTTTGCATTGCCAATGGTTTCCCTATCCAGAATTCGCTCTGTGATAGGCAGAACAACAAGTTTCGCAAAACTTTTGCAGTTTAATAGGCAAAATCCCTTCACTCAAGCCTTTGACCTAAGTCGTACCTCATGTCATCCACAACTGGACGTGATCGAACACACTACGAAGACAACCATTTATAAACGCACGGTTGATGTTTGGAAATGGAGACCGCCTTATGGACAAAAAACCCGTGTCTTGCTAGGCTAGTCCTAGTTACAAAACAGCAATGGCGACGCAAAGTATCAGATTAGTTTCTTTCATTTGTTCCATGCATGTGCGTAGACACATGATGTGAAACAACGATAAAAGTTTCGACAAAAATGCAACCGAAAACCCGTCCGCTAATCTTTCTAGGTGTACTCCTAAGTAGTAGGAGGAACGGAAACGACGGTAATCATTAGGCTGTGTTAAATAACATCCAGTAATTCGTGCTTCGACTCGAATTCAATTCTCATTAGCAGGAGGAGAAAAGAGTGTAAGACAACACTGAGATCACTACATCAGAGTTGGAGGGATGTCAATACCAAAAACAAGGAATTCTTAAGTTTTCGCCGACTGTACAGTACAGTATGCTGTAAAAACGCACTACCAATTGCAGCTACCAGGATCTCGAAGTCTCTATGGTAAGAAAGAGCAGACTGCAGTGAGGGGAATGTAAAGTTAATACGCGTAGGGAAGAGGAACGAGAGGGGGAGGGGAAGGAGAAGAGGGAGGAAAGGAAGCAAGCAACAAACACGTAACGAAAAACAGCATTTTAAAAAACTGTTCAAAATTCATTTAGGCGACGAATAATCAAACTCTTGCTGCAAATGCACGCAATGCACTCTATCCTACGTGCAAAATTTTGGGTATGTGTACGAACGTACGTCCGAGGAGGCGCGCGGCAAACTGCGCGGCGAAGTTCGTAACTATTTGAACGACTTGAGCGCCTATCACTAGGCCCAAATTCGAAGTAGAATAGATTAGAAGGATCATCTGACCCTAATAAACTACTCAGAGTTTGTACCCCGAAAACTGGCGGCGCAGTCGTACAAATCGTCACGACCTTCGCCGCGCAACTTGCCGCGCGCGTCCTCGAACGCACGTTCCTACCGTCCCCTCGGAGTACACGTCCGATAGCAGCTACGTTTGTGCATTCGTAAGGTTTGTCTCACGCAATTTTGCACAAACTCCGTGGAATCTTACACGCTTCTTAAGCAACGTGTTTCATTCATCTGCTTTCGGTTTCGCTTTGTCATCATCGCTCTCATTCATTCCCTGAGCGTGAAAATAAGACGAAACAATCTCGACACGCCGTTTTGTCTTATCTTGTGCCTAATACCACTTTGCTTTGGTTATCATTTCTTTTCAGATATCTTCTTCATGGAGCTCACCTTAATAGCCAGAGTAAAGGACGGTTTGATTTTAGCCACTTCGATAGAAGGCAGTGATGGCGTGAGTAGCTTTTACCTTATACTTGGATTTTAGTTTTCTGACCTACTACGGAATTACTGCCGTGTATACCGACACTGGGAACAAACGGATATAGATATCGAATATTCCCTTAACTGTCTGATTTTTGCAGAAATACTATCTGTTGTTACAGCTGTACTCATTATGTGGCCATGCTCCAGATTCTTCTTAGAATTCTTTGATTCTTTGCCAAACAATTCAACATATCCGCTGGCGCTTCTACGATTCCACTGCGTTGGTGTAGTTAACGTTGCGTAGAAGAGTATCAAGTATAAACGGAAACGCATGCAATATCTAATAGCATATGTTTTTCGAACGTGAAACTGGTCCATCCATTTTGCACGCGTAATAAACCTTAGAAGATCATAACCGGAGCAGATTGTAAAGAAGATGCAGAGCCTAAAATTTGGCTCACAATGTCGTGTAGTACATTTCTATACAAACCATCTTAGAACTCTGAGCCTAAATGGAGTTGAGTAGATGACCATGCATCCTTCCTCTCCGTGTGCATCCAACAGCGTGACATTAGGCTCTTCCCTCCACTTTCCCTAATTTCCGGCCCCACTCCCGTAACAATCAAAGGAAATTCTTAGAGTTTGAATTTTCTTAGAATTTTCATTTTTATATTGTTTATTTTATTGTTTACGTCCCTCTCTGCGTACACATATATTTGTTTGTAGTATTTCTCACTCACTACTGCCTATTCATGTTTACACGGTTGTAAGGTCAGCGTGCTTTTATTGTAACGATAAAATGCAAATGCAAATGCGCTGGAACAGAGTGACTGTGAAAGCGACTTTTTCCAAAGTAGGATCTTCCTAAAGGAAGTTCTCAATCTATGTTGTATTTAATATAATTTATGCCTGAAAGCGTGCGGCTTGGAGTCCGGCCTTGCAGCGGAAAGTCGCAAATTTTGGAAGTTACTTAAACCAAGCTGAATTCACGCAGAGCTGATTCAATTTATGCAGTGTTACTATCTCCTTTTCCATAAATGATCTCTCACCGTCAGCTTTTTTAGGGTGACACAAATCTTGTCAAGTATTCAAATCAGGCGAAAATGCTATTTAAAAAACTCAACAACGCTCCGCAAATGCAGTCTATCGAAAGTGGTCCTTATATGTTTCAGTGAGTTGGTATTTTATATTTCTTTCTTTTGGATAAAATGAAATTTCTCTCTTTTGTGAAACAGTCTGCGTTACTTCTGCTTTATCTTTTCAAGAAATTATTAACTAAGTCGGATAAGGGCAAGGTTATAAGGTTGCTGTGCTTCCGTAAAGCATGTTTACTGGTCATGTTAATATCTTGTATACATCATGTAGCTGGATAGGTTACTCATGCCTTTTCGTTCGGCTCCTCCCGGTTAACTATCATGTTAAGGATGGGGAATGATTTTTTTGGTGTTAATCATTCTCGATTTGGTATTATCTCCGCATTCGGTTCTCAATCATAATTGTCGTGGCGTTAAAAGAGTTAAGCTATGCTCCACAAATGCAGTTTTGGGGCGAAGGTGGCGTAGTGTAAGGTGGCGTACTATCACATACGCGCGGCCTTATGATCGAATCCCGGCTCGATGCCCAGGCCAACCAAGCTTTCCATCCCTCCGGGGCTCCTTTAATTAGTGCCGGACTCCCTCCATGATGATGGAGCACTGACTTATGCACTGATTAACCACCACGTGTATCAACTTGAACTCATTCTATGTAAGGGAATCAAAATGTTCGAATTCATTTCCCTTTTAATCGAGCCTTCCCCTAGTGGTCAACATTTAGTCCCATAGTAGTTAGTTAGAATAAAAACTGAATTTATTTGTTTGCAAGTCATTGTACAGTAAACATGCCAGTGAGGGGGGAAGAGATAGGATTAATACAGCATGTTGTAAGGGGTACTCCAGGAAAGAGGAAAAAATGTGAGGTGATCATTTTTTATATTATCATGAGATTCTCACCTATCGAACCAAAGATCTGTTTCTGTCTTATAGCTATGTTATCAAGCAGTCCATATGCTGCCTTTGTTTGTGCCAACATGCCTTTCCACGGAAACTCGCTTTCGCATATCTCGAAGATGTTTCACAAGAATTTCTGAATCAGAATGCTACGAGGATCGACCAAGTGGCTCGACCGTACCACTTTCTTGAATTCGGTACGTTTGAGTTTCTAGGAAACCTGTTGACTATATATCATATATTATGCCTGGTTAAGGTGTCTTTTGTAAGAATTGTTTCTTTTTTAGACCAGTACATACAGCAGGCTAAAAAGAAATATGTGGACAGGAACAGGTAAGTAGTAAATTGTTTTTTTCTCTTCATACTCGTTTCTCTTTGCTATTCTTCTTCTTCTGTGAAATTTCAACTGTAACTGTTTGATATTGTGCATTATTTTTCTCTTTATTTAATTTGATTGATCAGCATGCGTTTTTTATACTTGATGTTTTATTTACAAATCAGTATGTATTATTTACTCCGCTGAGTTAATGGGAAAAATGAGTTTTCCCATCAGAGCTTATGCTATGCCATATTCCTATTAGTCACTGACAAGGAAGCCAATTAGTGGTCCCGACACTCTTCATCAAGAATTTTAAAAAACTTGAAATTTCTCTCATAACCACTGAACGGAGTTCTTTACCATTGAAGGTACGCCATGTCTGCTGTGTCGAATGAGTTGCAGGATGTTGCTCGTATTATGGTTAGCAATATTGAAGATGTAATTCATCGCGGAGAAGCATTAAATAGTACGTTTCGTGCTCATTTTCATCAAACTGGCAACTTTGGTATTTTTCAAACATATGAATAATAGATTGAATTTAAGTTCTCGAAGCGAAGGCCTCTGATTTATCCGGTATGAGTAAGAAGTACAGAGAGGACGCCAAGGCCCTGAACAGGAGGTTGTGTCTTTAGCTTGTTTTGTAAATTCAGTGAATTTTTGTTACAGTTCACATTATTTGATGTTTTCAGGTCCACTTTTTTCAAAGTAGCAGTATCGTTAGGAATCTTCGGAATCATACTTCTTATCGGACGATTTGTGGTTTTTTAAACGGTTACTGTTACGCTTCTTTACGGCCGGCCCCGAATGGGAGAATCACGTGTTTTGACCCATAGAAAGTTGTCCTTGCTGAGTTTAATAATGCATAGCATGATATATCGTTGTTACTTGGAGGTGTTTTATCTATTTATCTAGTTACATTCTGCGCAGTTTTCTTTAATCGATCTGGTTATTGTTTGAATTACTGTGATACTTGCTGTAATGAAGCATGCTTTTTCCCTTCATTCTTTTCAATTTCGACAACGCTTCTACGTTTATACATTTTTCAATCCTATATGATTATTCTATGACGGAAGTTTGAGAAATTCTTCATTTCTGGGGTATGGTAGTCATTAAGCTGTTACCAAAAGCCGGCCGCAGTACGGTTCTGAACTTTGTGAGGTTGGTTTTTCGTTACTGTGATGTAAACTGGAGTATTCCAGTATACAGTGTGACTGTTCTGGATAAGACACTCCAACGATGATATGAGACTTACCTTATTTTTTTTTTGGCTCACGCTGCCTTTCATTAGAAACAAAGGGCAATAATAAGGACATAGGACATTCGACGAACACTCACTCTCTTCGTTTTTGCCAAATGTGGAGAGTAAGGAGTGTAGGATGAGGGAGATTGTTGAAGGTTCAGTTGCGCGATATTGTCGGATGTGCACTGTTACGTCACAGTACAAGCTGCCCGCCGGCAAATACAAGTTGGGAGAATCTGCATCTGCAGTGTACTGCACATACTATGAATGCGCCCGGTAGTATCCAGGATACTCACACGAAGCAGGGATAGGATTAGCGAGGACATTTTTCAACGCATGGTGGGTGCATAATGACAAGTTGTGAAGCGCTGATTAGGTTTCTCACGGAAGAGTCGTAACGGAAGAGGAGTGGGAAACCTACTGACATTGCGATAAAGAATCTACTATCTTCCCTTTCAAACTCCTCGGAAGCAGAGGGATGCAGGAATCGTTCTGTATGGAAACACTGATCTTGTCGATTTGCTCGTTCTGCAGTTCTTCGATTTGCTCATTTTTAATTCATTACTCACTTGCTTCTGATAATTTTGTTCAATAATTCTTGTCTTCTTAAATTTTGCAGTTATCTGAGGTCGTAAGCAGCGCCCAGTGGTTTATGTTATAGAAGCTGGCAGTTGCGTGATAGCTGGTGCTTTAGAGAATTCAAAAACTGTTTTTGTCTTTTCGGAGTAGTGTTGTATCTACGATGGCTCATGGAGAGGGTTAAAGAAGGTTAGGATGGAAGTAAATGGTCTGTGGTAGAGGTGACGGGCTATCTCGATGCCCTTAACGCTTTCTTAGCAGCTATTTTTTCATGCCTTTCTTGAAATGAAATAGGCCTGTGCTTGACGGCTTCAGCACGGTAACAGCAATGAAGATGAATTAAAGAGAATAAAGCAAAAAGTCTCGGGAAGTTAATCAATATCGTCTGAAGGATACGTCCACCCATTCGAGAATAGGAGTGGCGTAATGAATTTCTATGTGGCCTATACAACGAGTTGCGGTAGCTAGCCGGTGTTCAAGACAGTGCTTTCATCCTCACAGACGAATCTGGTACCAATATACCGACCCTCGAGGGAAGGAAGGCTCAGTTGGCTTCGGCGGGATTCGAACCCGTGACCGTGCGTGTGTGATAGCGCGCCTTTGCCACTATACCACCTCCACCCGAAGATGAATTAGTAGCAAGAAAAATAGGTTATAGGAATAGATTGGTTCCGTGTCTGACCTCATGACCTCTTTGCCGACTACTTTTGGATTATTACAATACACTGGTCCTGTCCGCTCGCTATCAAAGCGTGCGCTTATTGACCAAAGAACAGGTCGTTTTCGCCGACGCATTGTCATCGTTTCTGTTCTTTGCTGACGAGCTCCGCGTCTTTTTGCCCACATCACCCATTAAATGGTTGCTAAAATCAATAAAATCACAATTCTTCGAAATCCTACCTTTTTTTTTTAAATTTATGGCTCATCACTCTTCTTTTTCATCTTATTGCTGACCTTTTTTGAGCCATCAAATTATCGTTTTTTAAAATTCCATTTTTCAGTAGTTTTTTTTTTCACTCACATTTTCTGGAAATCGTACCTACCAATACACGACATTCATATGAAAAGTCGTGTAGTGAAACTTAACCAGTCAAAGTTTCTACCTAGACTCATCATTTTCCCACCGAATGTTTTGGGCGCCTTCACAGCAGTGTGGGTGCATCACTTTCCCAATTAGGATCGCTGTGTCTTTTGGCATTTGAATCAGCGACTATGTCAAATTTTTTTGAAAGTGAAGCGATAACCTGATGTTCAGCATGAGCTGAGTGGAAAAGATTTTTTTTTGGAAATGGAATTTTTCAATCTCGTGCTAAATAAGCTTTTTGATCAGTTTTCAATTGATCAGTGCTTGTGAATGCCCTATAGACTTAAAGACCACCCAAGATCGTGAATCGTATATTGCAGAAAAATGGCAGCAGTGAAGGAGTACGACTACCTCGTTATTGGCGGCGGTTCTGGGGGAATAGCATCGGCTCGTCGTGCTCGAGAATTCGGAGTCTCAGTTGGGCTCATCGAAAGTAGTCGGCTTGGGGGGACGTGTGTAAGAGGTTTTCGTTTCTTTTTTTTTGTTTCTGAGTTTCGATTTATAGAATATCAAAGAGTGTTATGAAGTTCTGAGTTGTTCTGTCATGCTTTCAAAGAATATCTCCGTATAATTTGAGGTAAACGTTGGTTGTGTACCGAAAAAGGTGATGTACAATTGCTCTATGCACGCGGAATTTTTACGTGATCATGCTGACTATGGGTTCGACGTCACTTTGAACAACTTCGATTGGAGGTTATCACTGATTTGCCCATCACAATATCACTTTTATGCCGGTACTCAGTTTTCTGTTTTCAGTGTTATAAAGGAGTCGCGTGACGCTTATATTCGGCGTCTTAACGGTATTTACGAAAATAATTTGAATGGAGTAAGGCGTTTTTTTTTATTCTAATTATTACTTTTTATCTAATCGATCCTTTATTTTTTAAAGAAGTCCACTCCTACCTTGAATTGGTTAGGAAGTGATGATCGTTGTTTCAGTCTAAGGTGGAGCTTATTCGAGGTTTCGGAACGTTCACCGATGACGGAAGCATAGAAGTTAATGGCCAAAAGTACAAGGGAAAGTTCACTCTTATCGCAGTAGGAGGTAATAGCTTATCCAGCTCCATCTGTTTGGAGGAGGCCGAATTGATCTCTAAGAAAATTTTGACTCAAACTCGTTGTAATACTCCATGATATTTCCCGTTTTTTATCTGCAGGCTATCCGACTATTCCGAATATTCCCGGTGCCGAGTTTGGCACAGACAGTGATGGATTTTTTGAGCTGACCAAGCTTCCGAAGTGGGTTTCCATCAGTGGTGTTTTTAGGACTTACAGCTTAATTCTTTTCTTACTTGTTTAATGTTTGATTTGATAATCTGTTTGATTTACTTTTTTTGATGTTTTTAGTTGGCATAACTGAATTTGTGAACTATTTACAGAAAAACTGTAGTGGTCGGAGCTGGTTACATAGCTGTAGAGCTTGCTGGAGTTCTGGCTAATTTAGGATCGGATACTCATCTTCTTATCAGATATGATAAGGTATATGAGTGAAATATTTTTCTACGAGACAGAGGCAATGGAATTATAAACTAAATGCTTAGTATTTTAGGTACTGCGCACATTTGATGAAACTCTCAGCACCTCTTTAACAGAAGCAATGGATAATGGCCCTGTAAATATTCATAAAAATACTCAGGTAAGGATTCACCGAGCTGTATTATGTATTTTATTTTCTTCCATCTTTAAACGTTTTTTGGTTGTGAGTTCATAAATTATACGCTGACCACTAATTTTTGACCCTCATTTTTTCGAACACCCTGACTTACGCCTTGGTTGCTCTATTGAGTTTGTGAATAAGATGTAAAACGATTGGTGCCAGAGAGGCTGGTAGCTGCTGGGCATATGATGGACTGAAGTACAGAAAGTTGCTGAAAAATGTTAGATTAATTCAGAAAACCATTCGATGGTGTCACTTAACTAAGTTGGTGAAGCATTATTATTATCAAATGGGACAAGTGATATGACAGAAACGTGAAGGCTGAGTACGTAGAGAGTATCAAGGAATGATACAGATGAACTTGTAGCTCACATAAGAACGCCCTGGCTCTAGGCTTAGGTCCTCATTGCACCCACTCTTCCACACCTTTGAGTTATCCTATCTACAATTATGTTTAAGCTCATGAGTAGGTGAGGCTTCGCCTGAATTATTTTGTATTTTTCCAGAAACTTCTCGTTTTTCTCATTCTCAAGCATGTTATAATTTACTTTCACAGATTATTTTTATATTATTCAGGTAAAAAGCGTTGAGAAACGCTCTGATGGGCTTCTGACCATTCATACGAATACCGGTGTTATTGACGAAGTGGAAACATTAATATGGGCCATTGGAAGAACCCCGTGCACTAAGAAATTGAATCTTCATAAGGTAGCGCTTAATGCTTTTGTTATTCGAAATAGCACCAAATTAAAAGTATTCTTTAGGTCGGTGTAAAAACTGACTCGAAAGGTCATATAATTGTTGACAAATTCCAAAACACCACCAATCCATCCATTATGTGCGTTGGAGATGCCGCCGGAAAGTTTCTCCTTACTCCAGGTACTCGCATTGCAGTTTTTCCGTGAAAATTCTCGAAACCACTTTGAAGTTGTGGTCTGTTGACTCTTCTTAAATATTGCGTTCAAGTATTTAATAACATATTTACTTCCATGTTCTTCTGTTCTAGTCTTCTTGAAACCTGGGCATTTTACATAATGTTTAATACTGCCTTGCCGTACAGGTTTGTTATGGCTGAACCGCTTTATTGATCAACTTTTCGACTGAATCGTCGTCTCCAGGACTTGTAAATAGTTCGAAGCTCCTGATCTGTGACTTACCCGATCAAGCGCCGAAACGCGCTAGGCTACTTGCAACGACTCCCGGAAACTTGAACATGGAAAAGTTCCTAGCAAAAAAAAACAACCTTCTGCGGTTCCACCAGCATTAGTCCCACTCTATGTGAACAATTAGGGATCAGTGAGACATCATTGATGATGATAATAGACTGACCGGTGGAACCGCAGAAGGTTGGTTTTTTGCTGGGAACTTTTCCATGTTAAAGTTTCCGGGAGTCGTTGCAAGTAGCCTAGCGCGTTCGGGCGCTTGGTCGGCTAAGTTCAGGAGGTTCGAACTATTTGCAAGTCCTAAAGACGACGATTCAGTCGAAACCAATACCAATACCAATAAAGCGGTTCAGCCATAACAAACCTGTACGGCAAATCAGGATTGAACATTAAGCACATATTTTTATTTAAAAAATGTAATCTTTCTAGTAGCCATAGCTGCTGGCCGCCGCCTTTCTCATCGCTTATTCAATAACGAGTCATCGAACTACCTCCCTTATGAGAATATCGCTACCGTTGTCTTCAGCCATCCACTAGTTGGTACTGTTGGGCTCACTGAAGGTTGGTATCTTGCTCTTCCATAGCATTCTCTGTTTCTAACCAAAATATTTCCAGCCGAAGCGGTTGAAAAATATGGAAAAGATCAAGTCATGTTATATAAGTCGAAATTCAATCCAATGTATCATGCCGTGACGAAGCATAAGGAGCCATGCGTAATGAAGCTTGTTTGTGCGGGTCCTGAAGAGAAGGTACATCTTTAGTTTTAGGTAATAGCTTTATCAGTAGCAATCATCATCAGATGTCTTGCTTTTACGCAATGAAAAAGAATTGAATAGAGTTATTGATGGCTTCTATCATAAAGTCAATCGATTTTGTGGGAGCTGCCTATGCCTTGGAGAACTGCCTGAAACTTGAGCCGATTGAAACAAACAGTATTGATAAAATCTCGCCAAGGTTGGAAACAAATTAGAGTGCGACTGGGCAAGAATTGACGGATCAATGCTAGGCTAGAAGTCGAGCCACATGTACGTCAGCAGAGCGGTATCTACTCCTTTTTGTTTTTTGGAGATGGCGTGAATAGTTGGCTACTTCCCCCGTCGCGTTTTTTGCTCATTCCCAGATATATTTTAAATATTAAGCAAATTCAGATCAAAATTAACCAATTTGATATAGCATTGCCAGCGATCCGGTACCGATTTCCGATTTCAGGTTGTTGGCGTCCACGTGCTGGGAGGTGGCGCTGATGAGATGCTCCAAGGATTCGCTGTAGCGGTGAACATGGGTGCTACGAAAGCGCAGTTTGACGCGTGCGTGGCTATCCATCCCACGAGTTCCGAGGAACTAGTCACAATGCGGGGAGGTGTTCGGCCGCAATAGGCCCCCACTCTGTACTTGTCATTCTCCATTGTGAGAAAGCTGAGCAGTAGTTGATTATTCTATTTCTTGAGGTGATTTACATAGAACGCTGCTTTTTACGACATATCCGCTTCTCTTTTTCCTTCTTACCTTTAGTGGAGTATGTGAAGCGCCATATGGGCCAAAAAGACCAGGGTGTTGTTGTAGGCAACCATGCAGTGCATAGTCGCCACTTTTTCTTCTTTTTCCGGTGTTCTCCTATCCCGGTTGAGGTGATCGTTTCCGGTGTTCTCCTATCCCGGTTGAGGTGATCGTTTATTAAAAGAAAGCGCTTTGATAGTTTTTGTGAGCCAAGCTTAATTTCATCAGTTGGCAGTATCATTCCCAATTCTAGCTCTGATACATGTACTGGTCATTATTTTGGCATTATTTGGTATATTTGTAATGCAAGAAACAAGTTCGGTGATATTAAAGAGGCGTCGAAAACGACACACAGTTCAGAGCAACCTAACGGCCACATGTTGATTCTATGCATTTCGTTGAAATACATAAGTGCAGAAGCAATTCGAAAAGGCTTCCTACTGATGTTATGTTTTGAGACGATTTCAAGGATTCATCCTCCTACCCTAATCGTAAGTGATGTTCAAAGCCGATGGATGAACTATGTGGGGAGTAGAGGAAGAAGTTTTGTTGCGTGGCTCACCAAGTTGGCGGATATGGACCAAACTTTGGTTTCGAACGGGACCAGAATCCGTACTCGTGCTATAAGGGCAAAGTGCTCTTCAACGTTGAAGTAATTTAACTAGCTCGTGAGTGGTGCCTCATGCCACGAATTCTTTCAAGATTAAATCAAAACAGATTCGTGGCATGATGCACGGGGTTGACCAATGTCTTCAACACCTCAAATCAACCCCTATCCTTGACCAACTCGCTAGCATAGTGTCAGATTCACTAGTTGTTGTTTTAAGGGGTGAAGATCAGGATTGTAGGAAAAAGACAGCAAGAAATCTGGGTGACATTCCATGTGAAGCAGTCTTTATTGTGTACAAACGATAGTCACTATCATCAAAAGAAAGAACGATTGTTGTCTTCTTCAGAGAATCAATGGCTTGGAAAGAAGAAAGATTTAGTAACTTCTTAGATTGGTGGTGTATTGCCGAGCTGCAGGCAATATCCGAGTACCAAGCCAGCAACTGTGAAATATGCAGTTTCGGCATTGATGAACGTCGAACTTCTCGATTGTCGATTTCTTTTCGATCTAGAACTTCATAACTCCGTAAGGTCCATCATTAAGGTAGCTAAAAAGCAAAAGAAAGAGAAGCAAGAAGAGGGGCGTCCTAGCTCTTCACAGTTAAACGGTCTCGTACCTGATCAGCGAGCTTCGAAAAGCAGTTGGGATCCTTTACGGTCACCGTCGCTGCCATATTTTTCCCTGCGTGAAGTCCAAATCCCCTAAGTAATTGCTTAGGTAAAAGAACATTCATAATAGTCTGATAGAAAATATCGCTTCAGAACGAAATGGTTAGAATATCCCGAGAGTAGCAGTATGATGCAATATGACTTGTTAAAGCTCAAAAAGTTTCAAAACTAAAGACCCCAGTCTGAATGAAACGAATTTGAAGGATCAAATTGACCGTCTGCTGTTCTGGCTAATATTGAAAAGTACCCTATGCAGTTTCGTTCAGGAATATTTGTGTAAAAATCCCAATATCCTGTCCCTGTGGCTCGTCGTCGATAGAGGTGAAACCATGAATGATCATTGCGAATCGTTTGTACACCGATACGGTACCTGAACATCATCCAATTTCGTCAAAGCACTGAACCAGGACTGTAGTTCTATAGTGAATACAAGTCTGTGTTGTGCCGTACTCATTCATTTTTTTTATTTTCAGTTTTCTCTTCAATTGGGAAGAACTTGAGTTTTGCATGATGCGGCGGCAAATGGCATCTGCCATTTTCAAAGGACCTTCCATTTCTTCTTCAGTAGATATTACGACCAGTTACCTTGGTAGGCGTTGTTATGGGTGTCTGGTTGGCTTACCTCTTTGAAGTGTTCACTGGAACGAAACAGAGTGGTGTAAACTATGGGAAGACTGAGAATGAAGTCGTTGGCCTCAATGAGTCACGTTCTTCGAATGCGCCTCGCATTCGACATCCATTCAGAATCGTTTTGGCGTTTGAATGCTTATGTGGTTCATACAGTGATTTGCGGTGACCAGCCAATAATCGAATCACTCACTGTTTTCATCCTCCCAAAGGAGCGTGGTACCAAGTGACCGACCCTGGATGGATGGAAGGCTTGGTTGGCTTGGGCGAACATCGATCGGGGATCCGATCCCAAACTATGCATGCGTGATAGTGCGCCACTTGTCACTACATCACATCTGCTTTGCAAACAGTGGTATTGCAACGAAATAAGTAGTGGTGGCCAACGAAGGCGAACAATGGGAACATGGAGAATGCGGGTGCAAACAATTAGAAGTAATTGTTCATTGACGAATATTTCTATGACAAATATCCTATATATAACGCGCTAAGTGTGTCTGTTGGTTTGTCTGTGTGTGTGTGGGTGTGTAGTTGTGTGTTTGACCGGAAATTCATAACTCCGGTTCCAGTGGAACTAG
>UZAF01019323.1:0-14620 GCA_900617895.1 Haemonchus placei | reverse complement strand
GTTGTTGTTTGTTTGTTGCAGGTTTGTTTATCGCAGATCCTCACAATCATATGAACAAAATCCCATTATTTCGGGCAAGGTTTTCTTTCCTGTCAAAAATGTTCACTGCTTATTACTTACTGGGACAACATTCATACTACACTGATGATAGTGGGCCAACTGGGGCAACGAGGAGTAGGTTCACTGTTTTTGTTTGAAATACCATAAGAGTGATTGAGCTTTTTCCAATTTGACTGCATTTATAAACTACCTTTTTCTTTGGACTTCCTATGAACTCTCATTTACAGTGTTTGTCCCACCTAGAAGCGAGGTATGCTTTCATAGTGTGCTTACGCCACTTCAACCGATGCTTGGTTGGGATGAAAACTAACCAAGGTATCGAAAAAGCGCTACTTTGGATATCCCTTAAGTCGTTCTCCAGGTCGGGGCTAAGGCCGATCTTACAGACACTATTTTTGCCCACGCATAAGACATGGCCGTACCACTGAAGCGAGCTTCATCTTATCAGCAGTAGGGGCTACTCCGAAACGCTCCTTTGTTGCATCATTGTGAATACGGTCTAAACACGTCACTCCAGCCGTCCATCGCCGCATTTTCCCTTCCATTATTTCGGGGTGCGCTTTTTCCTTTTGTCACATGTCAGCATTCCGCACAAGTCGCGTCTGATTATGCAACGGTCCTGAAGTCCTTTGATCTGAAGCGACCCGGTAAATTTTTGCGGTATTATACTCCTTTATGTGTTTTAGCAGTTCTATATCTCACCTGTCAATAGACGAAAACTAAAACACAGTACGGGATCACAATTCCCACAGTTAACAAATTGCGGGAGCTGGCTGGCGATGTGAACCTGCTCAGGGTCCCCGTTCGATGCGACGTCTATATGACGGGTTGAGGATTTGTGAATTCATTCAAAAAGGGTTATCTTGTCTGTTCAATTTTGCGTCCATTACATTTTTTTCACTACAAAGTCACTGTAACGATCTAGTCCCAGAAATGAATTTTCCTTTATCTTGTTTCCCGATTCGATAGAGATCCGGTGAATCACGCTTACAGAGTCACGACAGCACAGTTGGGCTGCTTTCATAGTCCACGATTTGGCGAGCGACCGGTCGCGGACCTATCTCGCGAGCGACCGACGACCAGTCGTGGTCCGGTTACTCGACCGGCTGCTCGACTGGTCGCTCGCCAAATCGTGGACTATGAAAGCAGCCTTGGTGAAACAGAAATCTGAACCTTTCTCGAAAACTCAACTGTAAAACGAAAGTATCTGATTGTTTACAGCTTATAGATTCTCACAGATACGTGAACGGAAGGCCAGTGCAGTTAAACAACTTTTCCTTTTGAATTTTCCTGACATAATCGAATCTCCTTTGCAGATTAGGTATGTTTGTAGTGTAGTTTGTAGCCGGGCCTTCCGCTTTGTGATAATTGATGAAGTCAGTTGTCATTCATTCTACTTACTTCACCTCTTTAACATGCCACTACTGCTTGTTTACTTGTTTACTTGTTTGTTTGGGTTGAAGAACATAGCTTATTGTATTTGTTTCAAACTAGTGTGGGCGTAAGTAGACCCATCTCAGCCTCCATTCTTATCGGCTGTTTTACTGGCAGACTTACATTCTTATTACTTTGTTTACAACAATTTAGTCTTGGTTGTGGACTCGGACTGGCTGAAATACCATGGTGAACATTGAATTTCAGGATTCGCAGACTTTATAGATCTTTTTGCAATTCCCTGGAATTGTGCATCACGTGAGGGCAGAACTGGTTTCGTTTATTGGCAAAGTACAAAAACATTTCAAAAGAGAATAACAACTCTATGCAGACCCCCGTTCTTCTAACATTATCAGTCTGAGACTGATTGTTGCCGAATTTTATTTTATTTATCTATGAATACTTCACTTTAACAAGTGAGAGTCCTTCTGGCAGGGGGGAGTCCCTTACTGTCGTTGATGTGATCCAGCTCCTCAGCGGGTTCGGGTACGAGTGTTGGGGGGGGGGGGGGGGGGGGGGTTCCTTAAGAGTTCTGCCGTATCTTAGTCCAGTTTGGTCCCTGCATATGTGTTTATCAGCATATAAACGTAAATAATCTTATTTTAGACTTTGTTTACGAGCTTTCTCAACATCGATTCGCTGCCTGGATCGATACTCAGCTACATTGTCCTTTACTCCGACCCCCTGCTCCTTTGTTTTACCAAACTTTTATCAAATTTGCTTGATGCATGTTTCCGAGCGTCAACATACAAACCAATCGATCATTAAATGAATTAATGGCTTTTGGGAATATGAAGAGGAGACCGATATGTGGCGCAACCCGAACAACCAGTTAGCATAGACCACTTCCGCTTCTTTCATGTATATCACGTGCATGGGAACTTCCTCATGCAAAAGTTCGACGCGAAGCTCTTTTACAAATGACTCGCTTCAAATAAGTGTTGAGATTACCTACTGTCATTGGTTTGTTTGTTTGTTGTGGCTACCGTGAATAGTAATCAAATAAACAAATGGAGATACCGCTCAGCCTTTGGAATGCAACAAACATTCATTCTCTACCGTGAGTTTGGATAAGAAACAAATGCATGGCGCATCCCAAAAGACTGGCTAATCAGCGCTATCCTCTTCTGGTCTCCCATTAGTTGCATATCGTGGCGATCAGTCAGATTTTCTTTAACTCGTGACCTCTCGAGATCTTTAGTCTTCTACTGGATTGAGCCGTAGGAGGCTCTCCTTGGAGCGAAGGGCCTTTTGTTTTGTAAGAAACTCCTATAACTAGTAATTGTTGCCAGTTCGGGCGTTCGCTTTGTTCACAGAGAGAGCCAGTCGATAACTGAGTGGTTCAAAGATCATCACCAAGTCGCATGAAGTGTCCGATTCCGCTTTATGTTCGGCACTATGGCAGTCGGGGCCGTGCCTGCGATCTTCGATTTTTCTTCGGCCAACACCAGATGTTCCCTTTTTGATGGCATGTTTGATAACGCAACCAGACGGCCAGTCTTTTTGTGCAGTTCCCATACAGGATGCCTTCTCTAATCTCATCAGTATCAAATTAAAACTTCTTCTACTTACCAAAAGTATTACACGAGCCCTTCGGATTGTTTGAAGTACACAGCAAGGAACGCCAGAGAAAATCTTCTTCCAGCTTGTTGGGATGGTGGTAATTTAGAATTTGGGTAGCCCTTTCGAGAGAAACGGGTATTCAACCAATAGTGGCCTGAGATTTTTTCGTTTTTATTGATTACTCTTACTCTTGCTTCAGTTTCTTTTATTTGTTTTCCTTGTCTTTTGATTCTTTTCGTTATTTGCCGTCATTTCCTCTTTGTCTCGGCATTGCTCATGATGGAGTGCAAATAAATGAACTAATAAATAAAAAAATTCGCTGGCCGGCTGCTATAAGAACTCGTTTCTCTGTTTATCAAAAGACTGCTGCAGTAGGCTCAGTAGTTAAGATGTCGTGTACCACTTTGACGGACCTAGGGCTCGAGTCCTGCCAAGCTCAGGCATGTCTTCCATCCTGTGATTCATGCCGGTGTCATATCATGTCACCGGTGTTCTGCCAAGGTTGGAAATCAGTCAATTACCGTAGAATTCAGCGGAAGGCTTGAATGTTCATTAGTCCACCACCCTCCATTGCCCGAACACATGAAAGATAAGGAAAAGTTACAGTTTCTGAGGCTAAATATCCCGAATTGGAGTGCGCCACGCTTTCGATTTCCATTCAGAAAGTGGCGTTTTCAATGCGTATATGGCCTATACAGTGACTTGCGGTGCTCAGCTAATGTACATTCCAGTACTTTTAACCTCTTCGACGAGTCTGGTATCAATCAAGTAACCCCGAAAAGATGGAAGCCTTTCCTGGCCTGGGCGAGTATCGATCCAGAATCTGGACCGCGGACCATGCGCGTGTGATAGTGCGTCAATTGCCGCTGCACCACCGCCGTAGGAAGAAAAGTGGGGAGTACGAAAGCTGGCTAAGTTGGCTAAGTAGGTCTTTCTCAAGCTTATGCTCCACAACAAATCCAAACTTTGCCGGGTGGTTGCAGAGGAATGAACCAGCGCCGTTTTTGTAGAGTGTTGTGACGGGAGAATGATGATAGCTCCTATTTAAAAACGTTATCAGACAAAATGGATGTGCTCCTTAATGTGTCCAACTCGGAAAAATATCAAAAATCAGCCAGGAAGACGATATGTTAGATTAGCTAGTCGATTTTCCTAACGCGGGTTGCTTCTTGGGGATACTCACTACTTGAGTGGAAGTGAATTAAACGTGGAACTATTATACTTGGACGACTACATGCTCGCGAGACAGCTAACCAACAAAGCCAAGTATGTAGAACATGATAGCGAGACAACTAGCCAGGATTTTTACCATATAGTAAGGGGTTCAGAGCTAACGCTACAGAGCCTCGATTTTGTTTTACTTATGAAATTGTATTTCTGTTAAACAGCTGAGAAGCAGTGATCTATGTTCAGTACAGCTCCAGGGTACGCTCCGGGCTTACTCTTATTAGTGACATCCCTCCCTTTCTAGTACAGAGAAAACACCGGGCATAATGAATTGTCTATGAGCCGTTTTAGCTATGTATAAGTTTCATACGTCCCATATTGAGAATCAATCGTAGGTGTACAGGCCAGCTCAATATAAATGCGGCATGAAACACAAATCACAAAAAAATGAAAAAAAAATCATTATATTCGAACTGATTTTTTCCTATCCCAGGATTTTTGCTGTTTAATTGATAAATAATATCCAAAAGCCTTTCGGACGTCGATCGATCTCATTTCTGGGATGCGCACCGCATTCGACTTTTATTCAGAGTTTAGAAGGCGTTTTGATGTGTTGCGCCTCGCATTCGACTTTTATTCAGAGTTAAGAAGGCGTTTTGATGTGTATGTAAACTAACCCAAAGGGATGAAAGGCTTGATGATTCCGGACCGAATCGAAAGAATCTGCGATTCGTTCCTGGACTATGTCCGCGATAGTTGGCGCCATTTGTCACCACATCGTGTCCGACTTTTCTTTTTTGATTGCTTTATAGTAATTACCAATGAGTTGTAGTAATTAAATATTACTGTATATTTTTAAACAAGTAAAATTAAATTTATATTGAGATGCTCGCATAGTTAATAAAACTAACGTTTGAAAAAAAAACTCAAATAGCTTGTTTTAAGCTTTTTGGACATAGACACATGGATTAACTGGGATTCAATTGATGCAGGGAGCTGGTATTTGCGATTTGCGCTTCGAACGCATTTAGGACCACCCATTTATGTAGCAAATAGTGGCTGTTGATAGAAGTGAGACTGTTAAGTATAGCGTTACTTACAAATGATTATGATAAATATAAAATAAACCTGCTCAGACAAAGCCCAAAGCTGATCTTCATCAAATGGAGTTCGCGCTACCAACATGGTGGGATGACAAAGATGAAATTTTGTCCTAAGTGCTTGCAAGGAACCGGAATGTTAATTTAGACGTCTAATTATTAGAATTTGGCGGATCAATGGACCGACTAAAACTAGCGGAAGCAAAGAGTAATGTTATATAATACAATGACGAGACGAGACTGCATACATCTTTGATGATTCGGTTACCAAAGCCAGGTTGAAAACATATAGCCCTGATCTCGCGCCATCCGAATACTTTTAATGATACTTCTTTCGGTGGTTGCAGGATTCTTTTAGTGGAAAACCTCTACCGAAGATGGGGATATAAATAATAATTGATCAAGGTTTGCTTATTGAGAGAAATTTGTTCTTAAACGGGTGGTGAAGTGGTGGAGGTGGTGTAGTGGCAAATGGCGCATTACCACACTCGCATAGTCACGTGTTCGAATCATCCGCCTAGGCCGTAGACTTCCATCCCTTCAGCGTTGCTTATTTGGTACCAGACTCGTATGAGAGGATAAAAATCCTGATCTGTAGATTGGTTGGGCACCTCAATTCACTGATTAGGCCTCCTATGCATTCAATAGGTCACTACGATTCTATATTTGTGTTGAATGCGGGGCACATCCGGGATGGGATTGATCAACGTCTAAGGACACTAACCTTTGATCCTTTATCCTTGGAACACTCAAAAATTCTACTTTCTTTCCAAACTGCCGAATAAACACCAAACCCACACAATCCTTTTACTTTTCGTTGGTCAAACTTGTTCACCTCTTAATGGAATCCTTCTTAGTTCATAATCCCGTTTTCCAAGCTAATATCGTGCGTATTGAGATCGGCTTGTTGTAAAGGAGGATGAAAAGCAGGTCTTCCTTGTTTTTTCTTCTTTCATACAAAACTTGATCAATGAGGCAGAGGTGGATGGTATAACTGCAGGCTCAGCCTGCAGTGTGTACTTTGGCACATCGGTCGATTGAAGCTTTACAACGGATTATGCAATAGTAAGTGCTACGGAGAAATTCGCAGAAATTTCGGGTCACATGGTTCGTTCATGGTGACTTTCGACGGATAAACGACCTATAATCGTTTGTCATTCTTGCTTTCCTTTCTGCTGGATCTACCATTCTAGTATGACTTCAGAAGAGTTAAACTTGGGACTTGTAACGGTTCAACGAGGATGAATTTCAATTAAAAAGCTGCTTCCCTCGTTCCAGCCGCAGTCACCCTAAAATCACTCTGTTGCTGTTCATCTACGTTTTACATATACTTCATTTTACGAATTTCATAGACTTTTTTATATTAATCTAGTTTAATGATGCGGGCGGGGCGAAGGCGGTCAGTGGTAAGTAGTGCCTAAACCACATATTGTCCAGGGATTGCATCCCAAACTGACTGGTCGAAGCTGAGCTTTCCAAGTTTTCATAAGGATCGGTTAAGTGATGCCAGACTTGTGTGGGGGGATAAAGGTTAAGACTTGTACATCGACCAATGCAAATCATTTAAGCGTCTTTCAATCGCCATTGCGATTCTGAGTAGGATTGAACACGAGGGCGTATTCCACAACAGCATCCTTCAACACCTAAAAACTTTATGTGGAAGGTTCACACTTTAGCTCATCAATTTGCCTCTTTCTTGACTCTAGAAATCCATTATTCCTCCATGCTATTACCTCTTGACTTACTTCCTTTTTGAGGTCAAATTTGATAGATTGTGGAAATTTTAGCTACTTTCAAAGGTTCTATGAACGATAGTTGATTCTTTCTTTAAAAACGTGTTTTTTGGCCTTGATTCCATCAGCAGTCGGTCTTGGTGTCCAATTGAGCGTTTAAAATATCGATGAGAAGAGAGAGGCTCATTCTTCGATTGAGCGATTTCAAAATAGCCTGACAGCTCTTTTCAAAGTTTTCCATCTGGAAACTGAACTTCGGTCGGAGTCGAAAACTGCGTGCTTCTCTTTGAAAAGAGCCAGTACGGGAAATTTGAGCTGCAGACAGTTGAATTTGCTCGATCACGTCCACGCAAGCGAAATCACCGTCTCAATTCCTAGTAGCCGACTCTTCAGAGAAACCAGAGGCCGGCTATATCCTAAAAATCAACTAAATTTTGTTATAAGCGAGACAGGCTCGTCAATTCCATTCCCTCCATTCATTTACTATTCATTTGCATTTTTCTTACTGGGTGGAGTTGGTGCACTGGCAAGTGGCGCACTATCCCATGGGCATAGTCATGGGTTCGAGTCGCGGGTGGATAAGCGATGGGTTGATAAACAGCAAAGACTTTACCTTTTGACCTTAATTATTCTTGCTATTCCTTGTTCTCATTCCTACTTCCCACTACCATTGCTCTGCGAGAATTTTCAATGAGTTCTTCATGTGATAAACGTCATCGAATGATATAAGTTTCCCAACAAACTGGAAAATAAGTTGATTCACCCTTTAATTCCATTAGTTAGGAGAATGTTGTACAGATGATTCATGTAGTAGTTTCTACGATTTTAATTAGTTTTCTATTCACAAAAAGAGTTATAGACACAGTTCACGATAGAACCGGCTAATGGGGCATACCTCCCTAGGATGAATATGTGGCCCCTCGTATACCAATTGTGGCGCGTCCGGTCGGGAAACGGCTTAGATAGGCGGTTTAAAAGCTCGAAGATTGTCCCCTGTGTGTGCACGAATGAGTTCCAACGGCATTGTAGAGGCAGCACCATCCACAAAGAAATCAATGTAGGAAACTCAACCAACTTATCATGACTCACTGCGACAGTGATAGGCAATGGTGGACAGTTTTGACATGATGTATCGTCCAATGAGCTCTCCCATATCATTTCCGTCATGGTGATCTCGTAAACCTCTATTTTCACTATTTTCAAGGGGTCTTATTTTCATGAGATCGGCGAATTTTTTGCTTCCTTCACCACCAATTTATCGCTTCCTTCACGGATTCCCAACCAACACTTCCCCTTTTCGACTTAAAAACCGAAAGACCCGAAAATCATCCCAAGCTGTGCCTTGAAGCATCAAAAATCCGTGCTAGTATTGCGCGAAACTGGCTCATAGTTCATAGGCTTTTTCCTCATATTGGGCCCACTCTTACAACACAAAATGCTATGGATTTTTATCATGATGAGTTTTCTCATCATTTCTCACTATCAAAAGGCCCACAGTTCATAAAAAAGTTTTTTAACTATATGAATTCACGTGGTGGGACCGTCCAGTAGTAACAGATGATATTGCAGGACATGACTTGGTATAACAATTAAGCCATCTCAGGAATTTCAGAGAGGAGTTCTCGCCTTTTTCTTTGACCTATTGACTATTGAGCCACCCTATTGACCGACATTATAGCTACTTTTCTCTTGCAGTCACAGCATCGTTCACGTTGTCTCTATGGCCGCAAACCTCACTTCTAATGATTCCGACAATTTCGCACTCAATCAGATGTTCTTCTCAGCTGCTTCATCGTTTTCATCTTCAACTTTTGCGCGAGTCACTGACGTATTCCGATTTTCACCTGGACTATCAAAACTAATCTGTACGGAACTTGAATTTTTGCTTTATTTCAGATAAACCCTCCGATCATTCGTAGATGGGATTAGCTTTACATTTATTCCTGGCAATAGTATTCGCCTCAGGTGCATATTTCTTCTACAACTCCTACTTTTCACCTCCAGTTGAGGTGAGAATTGAAACATTGCATTTTCGATTGATTGAAAGCCTAAGTCCCTGTTTGATACTGTTCTCATAATGTTTTCAGATGAAAATGTTGTAGAGAGGGTGGAGGAGGGAGGGGGGAGGGGGGGGGGGGCACCCCTCATCTCAAACATTGAGCTCTAAAGCGTTAAGAAGGGGGATAACTGTTTTTACTCATGCCTAGAGACGGCTCTTAGCCAGAGGAATATGGCTTCAACCTCATCCTAGAAACAAGGGGTGCCCCTCCTTCTCCATCTACACTGTCACTGGAGCATTTTTAGGGAACAACTGCTTGAAATTGTGTTTAGATCAGAGTAGAAGAGAATGGTTGGTTCGGCGTTGGCGAAGTACGTCTTGATGACCTTAACGTGTACCCTTTCGAAGTGAATGTTACACCAGATGAACTAAAGGTTGGCAATTGTTTATTTGTTTATTTCTCTATTTATTTATGTGTTTGGTATCACTAAAAAAGTGCGCTCATGAAAATCATCAGCTAGAATGTATAATGCTCAAGCTCATTCCGAATGCAAGCCTCTCTTCGCAGTGAGTTCTTATGTATATCCTTATGCAGTAGTGGAGCTGTGTAAAGAGGCGCAAAACCAAAAGCATGGTCCTGAGATCAATATCTTCCCAGAGCAGCGAAACATACCGCAAATCTGAGTTCTCCTGATTGGCATCAGACTTATGTGAAGAGCGCAGGCACTGACTTCTACATTAGCTGACATCTGTAAGTCACTGTATCGGTCACATATGCCTTTAATGTTTCGACGATTTTGAGTGGAATCGAGTGCGCCGCGCATCCCAGAGTGGGGGTCATTGACGCCAAAGTCATTATGAAATTAAAGCGGCTTGAATACGCGTCATAAATCTCGTAAAGAACAGAGCTCAAACGAGATGATTTTATTTTGAGCAAAGGAAACTCTGAGAACTAAAAAGGTTAGTGACATGAGAGAGATCTTCAATGGGCTTAAGCGGGACCGGTTTGCTCTGGCGTAATTCGATAGGGTTAAGCGTCATATTAGTAAAATGCGTCGATCTCACATGTTTTTAAGGAATTCCATCAGGAGAAGTAAACAAAGGAGAGTAGCGTTAGCTTGATGAGAGAAACTAGTTTATTCTTAATTTGTGAAAGAATTTTTAGGATCTCAAACAGCGACTGGAGCGAAGTCGTATCTCACATAGTCATTTGGAAGATTCAAATGATTTCTGGTATGGATTCAATTCAAAAGAGTTGGAGGTATTCAGACAGTACTGGTTGAAGAACTATGACTGGAAGAAACATGAAAACATCATTAACCAGTTCAAGCAGTACAAAACGGAGATCGAAGGCGTCAAGGTTAGTCTACCAGGACGGAATAACTCTTTTGGTTTTGATCAGCTCCCTCCTAAATGGAATTCATTCACACTAGGTCTCACGGTTCAGGACACCTAGACAAAGTTCTTTCTATCAAATTTTCAAAGGGGAGGGTGATATTTTGGGAAGGGATTATTGATGGTTCCGAGAAAAGGTAGACGAAAAAGTTGTTTGTTAAACCCTTTTTGACTCAGTCTTCCAATTTTGGAGCAAAATATCTTCATAGATTGTCCAGCACAATCTTTACAAAATTTCTTACAAGAGAGGTTTTTGACTGTCTACAGGTTCACTTCATTCATGAACCGGCGGCAAAAGGCTACAGAAAGGTACTGCCTCTTCTCATGGTCCATGGCTGGCCTGGAAATGTTTTCGAATTCTACAAAATCATTCCCATGTTGACAGATCCCAAGAAACATGGAATCAAGTCAGATGTAAGCTATTTCCTTTACTTTATATTTTTCTTTGAGTAAGATTTGACATAGCGAACCCCCACGGTGTTTGTGTGCCTTGAGCTTTAGCACGGGTGACATTTATTATTGACACAGGGTTGTTTATAGTACGAGCATCTTACGAGAAGATCTCATAAACTTGTACTACATATTGAAAATATTCATCCCATCAGAGATAATTGATCAGAACATTTCTGGAGGCTCAGCTGTCCATAATGATGGCTTTTTTGAGCCCAGGGACAACGCTATGACGTTTATTTATTTATCTATTTATCTGTCTCTCTGTTTATCAACTGATTTTATAACGTCATAAATAATACTACGGCAAATGTAATGCGAGGATAGGAAATCAAGAAAAAATAAAAAGCGAAGGCGAGGCTGTAAAACGTTGCTGAGAAATTTTGGTTCCCATTTGGTGCTGCCTTCTGAGAATCACTGATTTCTTCATGGAATTCCCAAAAATCATCTCAATCATTCAGCAAATCGATCAATAAATTAATCGAGAGTCTCAGATCAGGAATTTATAATATAACAATAACACCGATTCGAGCTTTTGTAATAGTGTTTGCTTTTACTTTCTATTATATTTGGCAGCTGCTGCTCAAACATAACTGTACTAGCTTCTATTTTTCGTCGGACTGACCTCTCTTTGAACTCATCAGGACATTGGAAGCCCAACGAATTCTCTGCTTTGCTTAGTGAAAGTCGTGTAACGTGTTCAGACTTGAAGGGCATGTCGCGCAGCGGGGCAACTAGCTAACAAGATCGTAAGTTCCACTGCCTACCGAGTATAGGCCACACATCCCTTTTATGGAAACTGTATCACAAAACTAGGCATTTTGAGAGTCTGAAATTGTGGGGTTCACGAAGGAATGGCTAAGCGATGTTTTTTCCATGAGAGATTTATAAGAATGGCAACTAAAACCGTTGAATCACATCCCTCTGGTGTGTCGGAATTTCAGTTTTCCAGTAATTGCTTTCAGGTCGCTTTCGAAGTCGTGGCACCGTCCATTCCTGGATATGGATGGTCTGACCAACCAAAACGATCAGGTGATACCATTTTTCCCTATGTTGCCCATGTAGACCTTATTGTAGACCACTCTACACTCTAGGCTTCAGCCAGGTGGCATGTGCTCGAGTTTTCCGGAAGCTGATGGAACGACTTGGTATCAAGAAATTCTATGTGCAGGGAGGCGATTGGGGCTCACTCATTGTCAGCAATCTCGCTAAACTCTATCCAGCTCAGTGAGAATTATGCTTTCATTCGCCTACTAAATTACCATTAAATATTATATTTAATAAAATTATAACTATTTCCACGAAAAATTTGATTCAACCTCTTCGTAGGGTTTTCGGTGTTCATCTGAACATGCTGTTTACAATGCCCGACTCCTCGTTGAAGGTGGCAGCCCTTGAGATCATTGGCTCATTGGTCCCGAAGGTAATCAATTTAAATGCGTAGTTTTCAAAATATTTTTTAATTTAATGACGCCATTCAGTGGATTTTCTCCTCTACTTCCCACCAGAACCATAACTTCTTCGCAAAAATGTTGCCAATGATGGTTGAAAGTGGATATATGCATATTCAAGCAACTAAGCCGGATACTGTAGGTCTGTCAAATTTAAGTTTTTTTGCAGTAAAATTTTTAGAGTGTTGTTCGAAACTATTTATCAAGTCGGTTTCGCATCATCCAATAGCTAACAGCTAACATACTCATTTAAAAACTGTTGGAAAGAAAAGAATAGTGGTCCCTATCGAAAAGTCTACGGTATCGTTTTCTAGGATTCGTTGCCTAGTCCAGGGGTGGGCCAAGCAAATGGAATCAGATTAGAGAGTGAGGTTCGAAAAAAAGGGAAAAACAGTTTGTTGTTTGTTTCAAATATCAAAATCCGCTGGGACTGAAAGAGGATGGGTGAGAAAGAGGACTTACAAACTTGTTAGTGTTTCATAATCAGAGAGGGCGGCACTTTGCTAGAAGCGTAATAATTCCTCTCTAATGAATATTATTTATTTACCTGTTGATTCATTTTCTTGTCCATTTACCAAACGCGTGTATGATTAGTGCACAAAAATTACAAATACGAGTAAATAAATAATAAACAGATGTTGCGTATGCAGCTCACTTTGAAATATTGGAGGAACTGCGCTCAACGATTCACCGATCGGTCTGGCTGCTTACATATTGGAGAAGTTTTCCACATGGACCAATGTGAATAACAGAGCACTACCGGATGGGGGCTTGACAAAGTGAGTGACCCGTAATTACTCTCCTTTTTATTGTCCCAAATTAAAAAATTATCGTCAAAATCGGAATACTAAATATCCTCTTTTATGGTACATTATAATTTTATGGTAGAGGAATAATTAAGATCTTCAAACTGATTCACCCCTTATGGGAGGCGTTCGTAAGCATTTTCAGCAAATAGAATTACACAAAGGATCTGGACGATCTGAAAGCTAATGTTTCGGTCCTCTCATGAGACTTGGCCATGAGGATATGATTTAGTCTGAAACCTTTTTCTAATGGACTTGATCTTTTGACCGTATATTTGGTAACCCCGCCACATGGATCTTAACCATGTTGAACCAGCTCACAAACAATTTCTTCTTTGCTTTCTTGTTTCCAGATGAAAACTTGAAAATTTCCGCGAGAAATTTTTAGATTAATTAAATCTTTCAGGAAGTTTTCTCGTGATGAACTTTTGACGATAGTAATGATTTACTGGTTGAATGGGAATATCGTCTCATCACAGCGATTCTACCGTGAATTTTTCCTGGATGATCGAAATCGGGCGTTACAGAAGTATGTTACACGAATGTTTTACACAGACTTCTGTAAAGAAATGGATGGTTCCTGAGAAAGTCCCGTACAACCTTCTTTTCACCCAGTTCCCACGGTACTATTATATTTTGGAGAGGAGCAGATGAAGTGGGAGGATCTATGTAGTATTGAGGTAAAGGAGTTGCTTGGTTGGGTGAGCTACTGAGTTTTTATATCTCTGCGTTTGTCAGTAGGTCGGTTTATCTGATCGGGAACAAGTTTATGGTACCTCTTGACCCAGCAGAGGTAGGGCGAATTCTGAGGGCAATAGGAGAATCGGCCGTAGTGAGTGGACTGAGCAGGAGTTCAGCCATCTCAGATTTAATCCCAATCGTTTAGGCAATATTTGGCTGTTCCAACCGCACACCTGTCCGCAATGAATGAGTTCTTCGACAGGACGCCACCTGAGGTAACCTTGAGTACTTTCTGTTTATTGAATATTTAACCACAGCACGAAACTCGTACTAGTCACGAAAACATCGATATCTGTTCAGATTTTTGTAACCGAGCGAAGTAAATATGTACTGACGACAATGTCAGGTGTTATGTGCATAATTTTCAGATTTCATCGGTGTTGTACAATCTGACTCACTACACTGAAGTGGCTGACGTCGGACATTTTGCTGCCTTTGAAATGCCTCGCCCTGTTGCCGTTGATATATTCGATTTTGTTAAGAAATTGGAGAGTTAAAAGTTTGGTTGTTACTCAGTCAAGGAGTGGTGCCTTGTCGAAAGAGTTTTGGACTGCTCCAGAATAAGTTTATTCTACTTAATTGTATTTGTTTTTTACTTACGCCATTGTTTATATAAAATGAAAATGTTAATAATATTCTGTAGTCTATATCGTGCTTCTGAAAGTTTTCGGTCCATGGTAGAAGTCCCGGTCCGCCCATAAGTCGCAGCAGATCTTGGCTA
>UZAF01019322.1:0-22992 GCA_900617895.1 Haemonchus placei | reverse complement strand
TTGACATGCGTGTTCTGGGAATCAAATCCTTGAATGATACTCTCCCAGGCCTACTAGTCCCTCCATTGGGGTATGTTAATTGGTACCAAATTCGTATTGGAAAATATGAGCTCTAAAGGGTACATCGACTGACCACCTCGATTCATTGCATACGCCTAACACTCCATTAAGCTGCGTTTCGGATTTCTAGTGGAAGTCAAATGCGAGGCTGAAAACTTTATCCTTCAATTATTATTCGAATCTTTTCACTGAAAGTAAAAGAAATCAATATAGTGTAATGTATAGTAATATTTCGAACACTTTTTGAGTCAAAAACTGTTAGGTCGATTAGAAAACGGAAGAAAATTCCTGTGTTAGCTTTTCTCATTATAATAGATTAGTTATAAGCTTCTTGTATATACCTGCAATTAGAAGCTGGATTGGATACATCTTAAAATTTTTTTGAATTTCCATGACGCCCATGAACCTAGGGACCACTGTGCTTGCAAAAAGCCTCTCTTTTCTCTGTGGTCTTAAGATTTTTTCCTTCCTTCCTCGCTAATCTCAAACAGCAGCATTCTTTCGCATCTCCCTAGCTGAAATTACTTCATCAAACAATTTCCTTCCTTTTTATACCCTTCTACCTTTTTCCATTTAATCTGATGGTGTAGCCCTAATCTTCTGACTGGGTTCATCCATAGTCCATAGGCCATGGATAAACAGCTGAATGAATTGGCATTCCACTGCACCATACAATCGCTGTATGGAATTTTTTCTTTATAATTACATTCTGCTCTCATTTTCGAGTAGAGACGAATAAATCGTTACCGATTGATAGTTCTGTTCATTATGAATATTTATTGTGACCCTCAGACATCTACTGAAACTGGTAAAATGGCACAAGAACTGAAAGCGAGGGGTGCGCTTGACGGGATCCTGAAGCCCACAGCTCCGTCTTTCTTCTGGACCCATGACCATTGATCCGCTACGAACCTAGTGAACAACGTTCTCTTATAGTAGCTAATAGCCAATGAAATGCATAAAGACACACTCGCTCATGAGCCTTTTCAGCCCGATTTCGCAATGTTGTCAAGAACTGGCAAAGGTGAGTTAGCATCGAGATTTCAACTGAAGACTTTTGGATATGACACTTAGAATTTCCACTTCTCGGAAGAACTAAATAAAAGCGGACTAGCAGAAAAAAAGACGTGGATGTAGGCATGCTCTTGGTCAGAGGTTCAGAAATTCGATCAGGGTGTTTGAAGCGTTTCTCCTAGAAATTTCACATCTTTCAAATGTTCAGATTTTCCTGGAATATTTTGGAAGTTTCTACAGACATCAACACATCAAGGCTCATCTTTGCCTTCTTGCTCAAGGGTTCTAACCATTGTAGAAAGACGTAACTAACCCGCTCTATAGCCCCCAGAATCATTGCACATAAACTAGTACAGAGATAATTTTTGAGAACTTCTGATTTTTGCGTTGGATCCTCTTGTGAAATGAAGGAATCAGGGGAAATTTCAAAAAAGAAGCTTATCGTACCGCGGGTTGTTGCACTGATCCAATGCTGTCATCGTATGATTACCGATGACGTATAAAGATTCTATACATACGCCAACTGCAAAGTTCTATGTTGTTGTTGTTGTTGTTGTGTTTGTGGAATCAGCTGGCTTTCTGCAATACGCAACTTCATCCGGGGCGTTTTTAGGAGTCTAATTGGCCTTTGTGTCATGTTTGACTCAAGCTTGAGTCCGCTAGCAGCTCTTGATTTATTTCCGCTCCTGCTTCTTCTTCATCTTCTTCTGGGTCTGGATCTAAAAGAGTTTTTTTTCGTTTATGTAATTATTTGTGCCGAAAATATTTCCTCATGCATTTAACGTCTTGAGCAATAATGCTCGGCTCACATGAGTGCAGCCGAGTACTTCTTAGGCTCAAAGGAGAGCAGCCTGAAGTCGTGTATAGAGCTAGAATCAAAAAGTATTTTTCAACTTGATACTCTGTGCCTATTTCTGAACTTAGATAGCGAGATTGTCGAAGTGGCAGCTCACCTCTTTCGAGTTCCCTTGTGTTGAATTGTGACTAACCAAAGAAAGTCTTTATCGACGTCTTTGATAAGTCGCAATCCTCGGGCAAGACTGGAGTTAGTGTAATGGCTTGTTTCTACCTATCACATATGCATGGTCCAACAATCGAACCCTGTAGATATTCGCCCATGACAACCAAGTCTTCCATTCTTGAAAAGAAGCCTAGCTGGCATCAGAATCGTTGAAGACTGACTCGGAAATCTTCTGGCCATGCTTAGTCAACCTGTAGGCACCACACGCATTCAAACCGCTACTAGGATTTCAAATGGAAGTCGAATGCAGGGCACATTTGAAGGATCGGATTAATAAAGACTAAAGGCTCTACAATTTCATTAATCATGTGCTTCATGGAACTCGTCTTGATGCCAACAGTCGAGCTGGACCTGCAGCTCAACCAGATGCTGGATGTCCAACGGTTGTCCCTAACCTGTACACAGCCCAACAATCAGTCAGTGGAAAGCGCCCCATTCTTGGACTAACGGAAACGTTGAGATGAATACCGCTTTACTCATACTTCGGGGCTATGGAGTTACAGTTTCGGAAATTTCCCCTCTCTTTGAGTTTCTTTGGTATTATGCTTCTATTGAGCAACGGATGTATCTTTTCTCGTCGACGTTATCCTATCTAAAACTATACATTCCGCCTCAAACCCACCTTTCTGCTCAAATGTAACAGCACTCCAACTTTTCTATCGATAAGGCCGAACAATACAGACCTTTGCAATCGTTATATTCAGGCTGCAGATTCCTCAGTCACCAAATTCCTTGTTCGTGTTGACCAACTACCCTTCTTGATTCTACACGGAACGACAGCAAAGAACGACAGTTTTGTTTGAAATTCCCAAATGTGGGGTAGGGAAACGTGAAATTCAATCCGATTGACTTGCATCCTTGTAGTCGGTCTCTCTTTCTATTCTCCTTACATCTCTGCCCTCTAATTCCTTCTCAAATGTGACTTAAGCAATTTTTTTTATTCCTGTTCAACAAATACCTTCCTATCTGGTACTTTGGCGAATTTATTGTAATCGAAAATGGATCCGTTTTGAAGCTTGCTCTCTTTTTATCTTACCAGTCAGCCGTCTGAGACTTTAAGCCTTCTGCTCAAAAATAATAACAGAAGCTCTTAAGCATTCCTTCTAATTTCAATACGAATTACCTCTCCCTAAAGCTGATTAACTTTCTAAATTTTGTTACGACGTCTCACTAATAGTTTTTTTGGCTTTGCTGCTAAGTTGGAGAATCATGGGATTTCTCTGGGAATGATGCAGTTCGGTGCTCCCACACTGTTTTCACGACAAGTGGCACCTCCATTACATTTTCTCTCCTGAATATTTCTTTTGCAAAACAATTTTTCCTCTAATGAGTTTGTTTTCTCCTGGGTGAGCTCTTGTGGTGTATGAGAAGCGTGCAAAAATCCAATTGTCCTTCGCTCTTCTAATGGACGCCTAGGAAAGTTCAAGCATCGAAAATCGCTACATCTACGTCCGGAAAGAAGCAACTGCCGATCAACTCGAAAATGCTGCACCGCTCCGATCGTATCACACTCCTTGTAGAACTACGAAGTTCAATGTTTTCCCATGAGTTACCAGAAGGTTATGAATAAATTAGTGCCTTGCGACGCCGTCGATAGCCTTTAAGAATGGAGCTTTATTCTCCTCAGTTGTAAATAAACTCCAATCGAAATTTAGAAGTTTTCTGAACACAATCGAAGAGGGAGCTCTACATCGTCTGAGCCGTGAACGATCTTCAATCTTAGAAAATCGGAATCCCTCCTTCTCACACGCTTCCTCCCTCTAATTCCCAACAGCCCGCTTTCAAAGTAACCTGAACCTTGCCTGCTTTCAGACAAAACCTGGCCAACATTGTTTGTTTATGGAAATTCTGCCTACCCAATCAAATTTGAAGCCACGCATTGAAATTCTTTTCTTCTCTTGGAAATGGTTGTTCACGAGTTGTTTCACTACTAGCAGCCCGCTAACTTCCTTCGGTGGATTTTGCCGGTGTTGAGATAGTACTGAACAATTTCTTCACTTGCTCAACCCTTTAATCTCAACGTTTTTGTTGTTTCCAACTCCCTTTATTACATCTGTGCCCATCAATTATAGAAGTTGTAAACTGCATGATCTGCTGGAGGTGAAGGTCCTATTAATCAAGTTATGAAAGCAGTAGAAAAAGATGTGGGTTATCCCATAGATAGGCGGTTTACGAACAGATTAGGGAACATGAGAAGTTTTGACACGGACCCCAGACTTAGGGCTATAGTAAGGACCAAGATGCTTGGAATTGAGTCTTTTTTTAGCAGAAAGAGAAATCAGAATAAGACAACGCTGCACGAGTTGCTCACAAAGGAGATCTTCACAGTTCACAATAAAAATGCTTTCTGAGATTTCCCCATAGGATGAATATCCTCGGACACTAGTTAGGGTTACAAAGGTTCAAAGATTGTGTCGTGTATATTCTCGGACAAGTTTCACCGGCATAGCAGAGGCTGTACCACTCACAAGGAACCATTCTAGTACACGCAAGCAACTTATCATGACCACTCAGGCTTAATGTAGTCAGCTCTTTGGGCAATTGTATTTAATAACTGAAACCTCGTCCGAATACCCCTCCCATGTTATTTCCGTCATGACAATCTCGTCCAATCTTTATTTTCCTTACTTTTGAGGAGCCATATTCTTCTCGAAATCGGTGAATTCTCTCACTTTCTTCACTACCGATGAACTATTCCCAACCTATGCTTCCGCTTTTTGAATAAAAAGGGGTACCCCAAAATTATCGTGAACTGTGCCATGAAGAGGTGCTCTCATTTTTGTCCGCCTAATATACGGAGCGACAAATGAAATTAGCCTTTCCTTAGGTTAGATCGAAGTCCAACATTAAAGCCAAGTTGTTTGTCACTCAAACTTATGCCGAATTTGGAAAATTTGTCGGGAATTACAGCTTCCTTACGGGTGTGGGAAGTACTAGAGCAACATCTAGCTTAAGAATTATGTTGGCTTGATTTACTTTGGTCTCAAATTAAGACCGCAGTCGATGAGCTCGTTAGATTCTTTCCTTCATTACTGTTTTGTGTTGTTTCAGCTGTCTATTTCTATTAATGATTGATGCTACTCTCTCTCTTAGTTAGCTGCCTTTGGATAAGTTTTGTACATATTACTAGATGATTTATGTACCAATTGAGCATGCTACTAATTGAATAAACAATAAATAAATAATGCTAGCAAAGGGTTATAGGCATATATCTCAAGGGTAACCTGGTGGATGAGAAATTAGGTATTTATTACACTATGTATAAGCAGTAGTATCCATCATCAGAGTTCGCAAAAAGCGGTTCGATTTGGTTTCTTCCATCTGCTGGAGCTTTCTGCAGCAACACGAGGGTCCTCTTATGGACAAGGGTGAATGTATATTAACAGAATTCCACCTCCTGGTATAGGACCGGATAGCCCAGCGATCTGCAAAAGCCACAAAAGAACTACTAAGCTAATAGCTTCACGATTGGAACTTCACATAAACACCTGTTTTGAGGCAATACATCGTCATGTGCTTGATTAGCAAGCATAAATACTGAACTTCCATACTGGACCCCAGCATTCGACTACTCTATAACCGTTCCAAAGCACCATTGATGCTCCCCATCGATCATTTAGACACCTTTTTCACTGATTCACTTCTTTACGCAACCGTCAATCTCGCTCACTTTTTTAGACATTGTCGGCTTCCACACCTGGCACCTCCTTTACCTTAGATCTAATGTCGGGGCTATACGCTTTCCAGTGTCATCTTCTCATCGGAAATATGGTTACCAATCCTAATGGCTTCTATGAAATTTAACAAAATTTTTATGATAGGTTATTCACTTTATGAATGTACAAGATAAGCTTTTGTACCCAATTTTTCGTACGTGAGAAAGTACTTTGGAGTACGAAAATTTGGGCACGAAAATAAAACCCAATTTGTATTTGTACGAACCAATTATTATTTTTGTACCCATTTTTTTGTACCTCAAGGCACTTTCTCACGTGTGACATTTGCATCATATCATTCTCCTGAACTTTCCTCACTACGATACTTAATTTTCAATCTGAAGGTCTACCTTTTGATATTCAGTTGGGAATAATATTTGATGACCTAATCCAGGCCGTACGAGTCTAGGAATACACGAGTTTTCTGTTTTCTCAAAAAATTACCGATTGCTGGCAGTGAAAAGGTATGCTCTCCACTTTGCTTATCACTTGGCTGCCAGGATCTTTATTAGCGAACCCTTACAATTAGAATAGGTTCGGACTAGCTCTTTCCAACGGCAGGAGGTGTTTTTGAGCGACATTTCCTTCCTTTTCCTTTATCCTCTCTTATACATCTTGCGTATAAAATAATATGTTTATCCGATCCTTTAGAATCTACTATTTCCCTAATTTTTGTCAGGGAAACCGTCACAGTGACTTCCTCCTCGGTGTTTCTGAATGACACTTTCAACTCTGGAGCGGTAGGCCTAACTTTTGACTTGAAGGTGGAGGAGAAATAATGAACTGATTTTGGCCTTGCTCAGTCCTGTTTCGGTATACCTCCCTCTCTCCCTTACCATCTTTCCCCCCCCCCCCCCCCCTCTCCACCTCGTTCAGGTAATTCTAAACTGATCGTGAAGGATGAGCATTCCAGATAAGCATTGTGAGGTTTCACTAGCAAAACTGAGCAGAGCTCTACCAATTCCAGAAGCTTCTATAGAGCGTTCGACTTACAGTATACATAGCTATTTTCTGATATTCCAACAATTTTTGTTTTCGGATATTCACATCGTTGGGCTCTATTTTATTGAAAGGCTTCGTCATTGCTAATAATGGAATGGCTCTCATTATGTTCCGAGGGGACAGCCGTAATGTCATTTGATTTTGGGCCCCAGTAATTTGTTGTCGTCAAGGAGGTACAGGACTAGGAACCAAGACCACCTTGTGAGAATTGGGAATTCCACTGTTCCAATTCCAGAAGAAGCCATCCTTCCTTTGCTAGAAAATCCATCGTTCCTTTGACAATAGAATATTTGAGAACTGTGAAAAAGATAAGAGGATGACGTTCGTGGAGTCAATCAATTCCACCTTTGAAATGTGTCCACCATTCAGAACCGTAACGACCATTTGAATGTGTATGTGGGCTACAGAATGAATTGATATGGCTTTGCCGATGTACAAGACTGTGCTTCTTGCTACTGAACTAGTTTGGAACCACTCAACCGACCTCGAAAGGTTGGATGTCCTGACTGGGCTAGATGAGTATCGACCCGGACTCAGTCTTGACCATGTGTACCACGTGTGTAATAGTGCACCTTTAACCAGGATCCCACATTAGTCCAACTTGTTAGAAGTTTCCAATGATTCCCTCTTTTGACGTCATCTGTCTATAAATGACCGTAATGACGTTCAGAGCTCCGGGCAAATGCGTGGACAGCATCGTTCAACATTTATGTGTTTGTTCTCGCTCAATATATCCGACTAACGTCACGAAATGTGGAAATTGAATGAGAATCTCCGATTTCATCTTAGGACGAGCCAGCTTGCTATGCAAAACTGTTCTTAGCCTCGGTCCTATTCCTTCGAGAGAATCTTCATCAGGATGATTTCTGATGACTTCGACTGTGCCCGGAAGCAATGGTCTCAAATGCCTTTAGAACCCTCATCTAACAATAAGAATGGACTTAATTGCTCCTTGATGGTCTTTTTTGATTTGAGATTTCTCCATCCGAAAGCGTTTTCATTATTCCTAAACAGAAATTAAACCTCGAATCATTCTGGATATTTTGGTTACACCCAAGCTTCCGCTATTCATCTTCATGAAGCTAATTTCCTCAAGAAGCTTTGTCACGTCCGCTGCTGTTGAGCACAATTTGAAAACTGCTTGAAAGTATTTTGCATTAGAGCGGAGGCTATGTGGCACGATAAATGTTCTCTTTTTGCACGTTGTGCAGCCCCAGTATGAGCCACTATCACCTGTGCGGTCTTAGAGCAAATAAATCTAATCAGATTTTTGCCCTATCAAAGAGACTAGCACCTATTCCACCGTCGATTACATTTCTATCAACTATGGCCATTTTCTCAGTGTCTTACATGGATGATGTGTTGAACCGACGAAGAATTTGATTTTCATGGGCGAAGGTGGGATGGTGTACACTGTGCACGCACGATGCTGCGGAAATCGAAATAGTTGGTACTCGCTCAGGTGAATGAGGCCCTTCTCTAGGTCCCGTTAAACGGCATGCGACTTGTTTGTTACGATAAGGGCTATGACTTGTATATCGGCTGACCAAAGCAACTTATTGTATAGAAGACCCACTCGAAACGTTTCTGAAGCTAGATGTGGGACGGGAGCGGGTTTGATTGAAACAGGAGTACTACTGTTTTCAAAACTGGTTCCCAGTTGATCAGTCATCACTCGAAATTTTGTTGGCCAAGCCAAATGCGTATTCACCATTTAGTACTCAATTGAACGTTCCTTCAGTTGACCTATTTTTTCGTCACTTCACATCTTCCAGCGATCTTCAATGGAGACACCAAAAGAGGAAATTACAGGAACTCACCAAGGAAATGGCTCGAATCCAGGGCAGACAAGTTACCAACTACAGTGGGTGGGGGATTGACTTGTCCCCTATTCCTTCATTTAGACTATTTTCATAATTAGAGCTTATTATATATCTAATGGAAGGAAGCAGCTAATGTAGTATAGTAGTATGCACCGCGCAACCAGCGAGTTGGGTAGAAAATCATAGCCCTCCATGGTTAATGAGGAAAGGGGAAGGTTTGATGACCTTTCTCGTTTCTCATTTACCATGCAGACCCTGTGATATCTGGACCCCCAGAGTTCAACTTATACTGTCCCCGTACGGAACTGTCGTACGTAGAGATCTCCGCTAAAATTTCTTCTTCAGAAATAGTTCTTCCCTCTCCCAAATTTTGGGTCGAAGTGAATTAGAAGTAGGAAATACATTCAAGTACATAATCATAGCCCTTGCTCTCCTTGCTTAACATGAGATCCTAAAGGTGCAAAGGTTCGAACTTCTTTCATCTCTCGCTATCAAAACCGCTTATTTTCACCCTCTTTGGCTCATGATTTTTCTGTTACTGCCTCCAGCATATTCGTTCGAATCATTCCTTCACTATGGAATAAACCAAAACTTACATACCTTTCCGAATTTTTTTTTCAGATGGACTATCTATCGATTCACGAAGATGACACATCGATTTCCTCCGACAAAACGGAACGTGCCTACAGCCGATGGGCAAGGAAAAGGTACGAAAAGGCTGTTTTTCAACAACTTTGCGAATGGTTTACAGGCATTGAGCCATTGAATCTACTGAATAGATCTACATTGAAATAGCTTCCAACTGCCTTAACTCGAGGATTAACTTTTGATTCGATGTACACTGGTGTCGAGCGATCTTTCGAATGAATGTATGCTGTAAAGAGTTTGTTCAAGGGGTAGAGAGTGCAGAAGTTAACAAAATGTTTGATTTCGGACGAAATAAGAATTTACATCTATCCACCATTGTGGATGTTACAGCTCCAGCAGCAAAGCAATCCCTCAATCTCACAAAATTTACTTTAATTTAATTTTAATCTTGATGAAATTAAGGGTTAAGGAACAACATATTGACTTGTGATTGAGCTTAACAATTTGAACGCCATCAATGGATGACGATATGGTCTTCGGACGTATCAGTCTTATCTGGAAAGTGCGCCTCGCATCCGGCCTCTGTTCAGAGTCGTCGTGCGTATTGAATGCGTATGTAGCCTATACAATGACTTGAGGTGGCCAGCCCATGTTCTCGTCGATGCTCGTCTTCTCCCAGATGAATCTGGTACTCATAAACTGACTCCAGGGGTTGGATGGGTGGCTTGGTTGGACTAGGCGGATATTGAACATTCGGATATTCTAACCCGTGAACATGCGAGTGTGATAGTGCCCACTTGCCATTACACTACCTCCGCCCTTGTACGACTTTATAGAGGGCAAATTTTGAAACTCCTTCTAGAAGAATTCAATGGAAGGGTGCTAGATTCAATATGCAGAAGGCAGACGGTGACTTTGTAAGATTCTCTGAACCCTGCTTTAGTTGTTGACACTTAGATTGTTTCATAAACTGCTCTGCTTCAGTTGCGAAATGTTTCGAAAGCTGTTGCTTACTTGTGATAAAAACAGATACCAATTAAGCTTTTGATAGATAGGCCTTGTTCTTCTAAGAGATAGAGATTTTATCTTAAGGGAAATGAAGTGCTGTGCCAAGCACTTCAAATGCATGAAGTTCTTTTTGAAAGCCATTTAATAATAGATGTTGCCGATTAGATTTAACGCTTGCGTCTGCACTGGTAATTCCAATTCCTACGTTTGTTTCCGCAATGTTCTTGAACTTTCTGAATTGATCGTTGCCATTGAGTTTCTCTACCTGCAGTGAGCGAGCTCAATATGATACTATGCTAATATCAATCACCTCACCTCTCAGTGTCTCCCGCTGATCATCATTTTTTTTCGAGCTGGCGTCACTAACCTCTTCATTCATTTCTTTTGCGAGCCAGAGGTCCAGTGGATCGTCTCGCTTGAAGGACACGAAGCACAGCATTCCTTACGAGCTTTCGAATACAATCAATACATTGTATTAGGTTGAGTAAAAATTTTTGAATGACTTTTCATCCCTTTCCAAATCCTCTCATAAGGCCACTGGGAGGGGACTTCGTAATAGGTTATGAAAGACCGTTCCCAAGTCCGTACTTTAGATGGATATATAAGCATGCTGTTGTAAGTGCTCCGCAAATGGCATTCAACCTTACGATTTCAACCGAAGCTGTCTGAGGGGTATCGTATATTAGAATTTCGGTTCATAGTCCATCGACGGCTGTCACAAATTCTTCTGGTACATTCAGAAGAGGCAATGTATCTCAACCTACTGATGCCTCGTGACGAACCATCTCCAGGATAGCCGGGGAGTAAACTATACCCGAGGAGGGTTTTGCAGGGTTGTTGGTGGGACACCAGGGATTCTCTATCACTTTGAGTGACTTCCTGGGAGCTCCACCGTGACTGCCGAGATTTACACTTTTCAATTGAAGAGTGTGGCCGACGTTTTCGAAATAAGCGTCCGCAGTGAGGAGACGTTTGTCTTCTTAACTATAGCGCTCGATTGCATATTGCGCAACTGTCTCATACAGTAAGTTGCCGAGCTTGGATGGGGCGTACTGCTTCATCCTCTCTATGGCATCTTTCATAGTCCACGACCGGTCGCCGGTCGCTCGNGAGATGGGTCCGCGACCAATCGCGCGACTGGTCGCGCGACCGGTCGTGGAGTATGAAAGATGCCTATTCGCTAGATCTTCTTCCGTCGGACTACCACTTGCTTCCTACTCTGAAGCATCATCTCGCGATTGAAAATGTTGATGATTTGGAAGTCAAAACTAAGATTTCCAGCTTTTTCGAATCACGGCGGCCACAATGGTGGATTTAAGAAACCGGAAAACTTCCGTTGGACATATTTTGTGGACCACGATGGCGACTATATTACTGATTAAGATCCTTTTTTATGAAAATAAAAGCTCTGAAATAAAGGTGAGAGATCGATCAAAACTTTTTACTCAACCTGTAAAAACCATTTCCGAGGAAGGGATTTGTCAGGGTTTATCCAGCTATCGTCGGAGCTGTTCGTAGCCTCTCGAAGTCATCCAAAAGAATAACTTCGAATACAGCTGACTAGTGCTAGAACTACTTCTTATAGTTAGATTTAGCGGGAACCGCTTGTCGCCTTATTTGAACAGGCAGAAAAGGGCTACAAGGTATTTGAATAATGACGTACGACGGAAAAGAATCGAAATCGCCGAGAACAGGCGACTTGACCATGTTTACATTTGAACACAAAACTGTAATTGTCGGAGAATTGACACAGTATCAGCTGTTGTACCCTGATAAACAGCTCACATTGCGTTAATTGGAAAAGGGTCGTGATTACGGAACTCCTAATTAAAAAGCCCAATAACTTTTTGTCCACAATCCTTTAAAAACATTCCCTTTAAACCACTTCCCCTTTCCTTTGAATAGAAAAGTTGGCAACCAGTCGAGAGCCCTTCTGTGAGTTTGCTCATTGCTTCAAGAGCGTGGAAAGAAATCTGGGGCCGAGCCCCGTGAGGGGTAGTCACAACAGCTCAGAGTTCTCTTCCCATTCCCACAATCATGTTCAGGAGATTCCGATGAGAGTGTCTGTAAAAGTGGTGTCCACTTAAATACACAACCCTCTTCAAAACTGAACCATTAGATTTCTTATCTGGTAAAGGTTATGACCACGGAGAAGGCCGCATGAGGTGTTTCAGATTGAAGTGTATTAGATAGGGAACAGTGAGGGATCAAAGGCCAATAATGCAGAACACACCCAAAAGGGGACGTGTTCCACTGCCTTTTGGATGCTGATGCCATTCAAAATGGAGGACGTTGGTGGTTAATGTAATTCATCACGTAACTGTTCAAGTTAAATTGCAGCGACTGAAATCTCGTCCGAACTCATAAATTCGTCCTACCGTGGGAGTGATTAGCACAATACAGGCTTTTCATTTTAATNGCTGATGCCATTCAAAATGGAGGACGTTGGTGGTTAATGTAATTCATCTGTTAACTGTTCAAGTTAAGTTGCAGCGACTGAAATCTCGTCCGAACTCATCGTCATAAATTCGTCCTACCGTGGGAGTGATTAGCACAATACAGGCTTTTCATTTTAATAAAGTGAGAAGGGTGAGTTATGGCGTTAATCAATTCCGTGTTCGGGAAGCACCTGCATCCGATTTCTGTTCGGAATCATAGTGACGTTTTGAGGGCTTATTCTTGGCAATTATCGGTACAGGATTCGTTTCCGGATCATTCGCGTGCCACAGCGCGCCACTTGCCACTACACCTCTGCAAACCGCAACTTAAAAGGTATATAAGTTATCTCAAATTGTACGTTCACCACAGGCTTGCGCTCACAGACATTATGGTAGGGGACACACTACTTTGGTGAAAGCTTTTATCCAACTTGGCATGGTGAGACACTTTCGTCATCCCTTACGAAACATCCTTTTCGTAAGCATTTCTACCTCGGTTTTTCAATTCCCAAGTGACAAATATAAATCCGTCGATAGCGTCAGAAATCGTCGTTTTTGGAGGTATATATTTTGGGCGTTACAAACTGCTTCTAAATATGCATGTATCAATGGTCCCAAATTTCAAGAAGATGGGTTTTCCGTCTCGAGAGCTTTCGAGAAGCCCCTAATGAAAGCCGTGCTGGCTAGATGTCTGCTAGTCTAGTTGCAACGTGCAGTTCCAGTTCGCTAATATGAAGCTGTCCCGTCAGAATACCAGGTGACCGCAGAATTGAATTTAATCTTTCTTTGCAAAGTGTTTTCATCGATTACGTCAAAGTGAGGTATGCTTCAAATCTTTCTTCACGGTTCCTCGTCTTGAATGCCTCTTCACGCGGATTACCTGAACTATAATATTCTCGTGCCTCAGTTGTTTATCCTCATACTTATTTATTAGCTACCGCTTCATATGCCCATAGCTGGGAAGGGAAGCTGGGAAGCTCTCATATGGGAACGATTTTTTAGATCTGAAGGAAGACAGGGGCTTCTACTCCGATTTCTATTTCATTCAAGCTTCTGTGACGTGCCCCTACTAGATCGGTATGATTTGGCATCAGGCTGAATAACGTACCTTATGGGTTTCTTAAACCGGTCCCATGCTTGATCGAAAAACCGAGCACTAAACTAAATCTGAGTCTCATCTTAAAGCGGGGGTGATGTAGTGGCAAGTGGCGCACTTCGCACACGCATGATCACAAACTCGAATCCCGGATCGATATCCGCCCATGTCAGCGAAACCTTCCCCACCTCCGCGGTAGGATAATCAGTACCATACTCGTTTGGGAGGACAAAAGCATTAACCTGTGCGTCGGCTTGCCAACGCAAGTCATTGTATGGACCACATACCTGCATTCAATCCGCCACAAAGATTGTGAATTGAAGTCGAATGCCGGGAGGCATCTCCCAGACGGGATTAATTAACGCCAAAAGACTTTAAGACTTTCAATCTCATTCTTCACATTCATCGCTTCCACCACACCATAGACAACTAAAGTGACCATATGCCTTTCGCACCCATACAGATATTCTTGTATGGACTGAACTTGGATATAAAAGAGCTTCGTGACAGTAAAAAGGCACTGAAGAGTATTCCAACGGGTCTTTGGTCGTTCCCCGGGTCATGTATGCACTCCAAAGCCCCTATCGTTTGATGCGATACCATGATCCAAGTAGTTGCCATTAGTTTAAGTCCGATACGGCCATAAAGGATTTTCAGTAGGCCTAACCAATGCCAGCCAAAAGCGGAGCGATTGTTTCAACTCATTTCCGCTATGTTTGCGATCTCCAACGCTCGACGTTTACGAGCCATTGATGTGTTGAGCATGCCCACGTCGTCGCCGCTGGCGTTTACCGATCCAAACGAGAGAATTTCCTCCACTGATTGCTTTCGGGTTTTTTCACGCTTGTATGGTTTACATGTTGATGTTTACTATTTGTTTATAATGCTAACAACCCTGCTAGTCATGTACACATCATAGCAACAACGCATAAATCCTTGATGTTTGCTCCTAATCGAATTAGTGGCCAGGTTTTTTGAACTCTGGTGTGAAGCAGGGGCGGCACAGGAAGTGAAGTAAACGGGAATTTGGAGACGAAAGAGCAATGCTAGATTCCGTGGACCTGAAAAGACGCTTCAATTTTGTACCTGTATCTAACCCAGTCTTTTAACTGCTATCAACTTTACCATTTGATTGAACATTCTTCGGGAGGTACTGAAATATAGTTAGTAAGCCCTCAAAGGGAACTGCTTCACAGTTAAAGAATGTGTGTAAGACGCCGCTCTTTTGATAGAGACTCAGCAATCAGGCTGACCATCATATTCATCATTGCCTTCCTTGTCTTCCCACTCCTCCGGTTCTTTTCTTCGAGGGAATATTCATGTCAAAGAGGCAATTTGAGGATTACTTTGGAGAGCGGAATCATAGGTTTTTCAATCATTTCCCTGTCGCCTTATTCAGAAGTAGGTAGGAATGGTCCACTCTCAGAGTAAGTAGGAATCACGTAGGGCTCTTTCTCAAAATTGTAATCTCGAAGCCACTTATTAACTCGATGTCGTACTTTACTACAACCCTCCTGCATATTCATTTGATTCAGTAGTGGCGATGGGGCCGGACAAAACTGATTCCAGGACTCTCTTCTTTTCCATTGGTAAATTCAGCTTACAGTTGCGTAGTGATCCTCGACACAGACCTGAGCGCGATCATATGGTCATTTCATTCCATACGAAAAACCCTCTTGGTCCCTTCACTTTTAGCCTCTACATTTCGTACATATTTATGGCAGTAGATGCAGCAAGCACAATTTGTGCAAGACATAAAGGATTCTTTGCGCTATAAGGGTTTCCGGTGCTCTCTCCAAGGGTGGCATTCTGTTTCTGCCCGCTATTTTAATTTAGTAATTGTTCCGATATAAGGTGAAGACCAGTGTGATCGATGAATGCTATGTTTGCCCGAAAAAAGCGTCCTCGAAATAGGGCTGTTGCTCAGGAAAACTTATGAAGTACCAGTCATGCATATTGTAAAGCTAGTCTGTTGCATTCCGGCTTACCTTATCCCGAAAGAAAGCTCATCAGAGCACCCAGACTCGGAATATTCTACCGCCCGAGCGTAAATTATTTTTTGGCGCAAATTAGCTTTTTCCTACTCAGTAGTACTTACATTTAAGAATGATGTCTCCATTCTCTGCTTTTGGCTTGTTTTGAGGGGAATTCGTAGATACTTCTAGGCAAATATTGTACGAGAATTAACTGGATCGTACGTTTTGGTGATTAGTAAGGGCACCAAGGCCACGAAGGAAACAAATTCTTGCTCGAAATCAACCAGGACCATTTTTTTGCAGTTCCTGATGGATTACCTAAACCCTGAATATCACGACATCGAAGAGAAAACAGGTTAGGACACAACTTTCGAAGAGAAGATTACAATTTCATAGTTCTCTGGTTATTGCTAAAGTAGGGTTTTTCTGAGATTAATTTTGCACAGGAAGCATTTCTTCTACAATTACTGTGCAGATAGGAAGGTTAGAAGCTATGCAGGCGCGTGAACGAAATCGATTATATTTTCAAAGTTTTCTTCTTTGTGGAAGAGTAATTGCTGGTGTTGTCAACTCGGTCGCGTAGTGTACAAATCCGCCTCAAAATTCTGAGGAGTATTCCTCACTTTATGCGCTTACCTTGATTATTCTTAAAACAATCCCTTTATCTCAAAATCTACCTTTATAAAACCTCGAAGTATGAATGATCGGTTTGTAGATGTGTGGGCCAGTGTGGGTGTGTTCTGCCGGTGTATGTGTGCCGGTGTGTATGTGTGTCCCTGTGTAGCCAGTGTGTGAATTGACAGAAAATCCATAAGTTTTGTCCCCCAATACCTAGAGTGTTGGGTAGGAGCGCACGCGGCAGTGTTGGGATGCTGATGGTAGGCGCCGGGAAGAGCTGTTAGTGAAATGGATGCCGCCCTCAGGGGCACAGGAAAATGAAGGGGCGGAGTGTGCATGGAATGGGCGTAATCTCAGCAAAAGTGTGCAGTAATGTTGGAAAGAGTAGGGAATGAATAAAGTTACTTAAAGCGTAGGATTTGAGCAGGACATCGCTCATGCAGGCGGGTCGCACACAAAGTGCGTCGGTGTGTTTCGTCGAAAATTAATGACTCCTGTTTCCTCCAGAGCGGCCATATTTGAGGGAATGCAGGTGGCGAGTCAACTTTATCACGAAAGGAGATAGGCCTGGACGATCCGGCTCGTACAGCGATTAGTTAAAGGCACAGCTCACGATAATTTTGGGTCATCCAGTTTAAACGAGTGATGGCAGTGATAGTTCGGAATAATACGAAGGAAAGGCAGGATTAACATGATTATTTAACAGAAAAAGGCTTCAAACAAGAAGTTAAATCAGGGGTTTGACGACAGTGTTACGAAAAGAGCTGCAGTACAGGGGTATTTGGACGAGTTGTTTAGGCGTGCCACAGTTGGCTGCAGTACGATGCCTGCGTGCACGGTGTGGGTTTTTTTGTGCGATTAGTGCAGTCTCTACAGCTTTTACAACATAAACACGTCCGGCCTGGGTGTGTACGTCTGCTAATTGCAAGTCAATTTTGGAAGTTCTTATTAGAGGCATTACTAACGTGAACTGTGCCTTTGAAAAGCCAAATATCTCAAGTTACATATGGGATGGTTCGTTATCTGTCGGCATTCAATAATCTGTTTGCTTGCTTGACACCGTGCTATTCCTTACTGTAACTATAGAAAAGAGATCGGAATCCTGCATAAAGCAAAAAAAAAAAAATTCCGACGTCAATTAGGTGAGCATCTGCATTCATAAACTTCTTTTTTATAAACTATAAACTTCTTTTTTTCCGTAGCTCAACCGTTGACTGTTGCTACTGCGTCATGAATTCGAGGTGAAATTTAACGCAGATGCACCGAGTCCTCCCTAATACATTTACCTTTCACCAGAACTTCACCAGGGCATGGGCTCAAACAATTTAATCAGAGAAGAGGCAGGAAATTCTATGTTTGTCTATAGTGAGTGTGATTTAGGGTCTTACTACAACTCAAATCATTCTATCTACACCTGTAGATGTAAATATTTCAAGCTTATCTCACAGCACCGCTTTTCGTTATTTGCGTGGCCATAGTTGGTAAAAAAACAAAATGGCTGTTCTTATCGTATGTTCTTTTTGCCGCCCTGTTGGCTTCGACCTTTTTTGGTTGAAAATGTAACCAAAATTCCTCTTAAGACTAAACAACTCAAAGCTCTCTTTTTGTTCTGCATGAATTTGTTTGAGTAAAGGTCATACGACTTCAGTACCATGACGTTTTCACTTGAGGAGTTCAAGCGATCCAAATCCGTCTTAGATCCCCCATCCCCTTACGGGGGGAGCGCTGAGCATCAGGATTGAGTCAGAAAGTATTGGGTTGTCCGGGAAGTCGCCGCCGATTTTTGATTCATCTTACAGTGAAAAATCCTATCCATGGATAAAACGATATATCCTCCATTCCGTTCAATAAGGATTCCCCATCTTTCTGTAGAATTCAACAACCCACTTTCATAGGACGTTTTAGACTCAAAGTTGAAAGGGCTTCTTGCAGCCCTCCACCGAATTGACAATTTTCCATTTAAAGAGTTCTGGAAAAATCTAATAAAGTGATGATTGGACAGTGCTATATTTGGACTATATTGGGGGAAGAGGGAAGGGTGGGTTGGGTAAGACATCCCACCCAAGTTCCAGCAATTTTTGAAGAGTGGCCAAAGATGCTCCAGCAATTCTTGACCAGTGGCCAAAGATATGTGTGGTCTGGAGGTATCCTGTTGAAAGACAACTCCCCCACGATTGGCCAGTTCGGGTCGCTTCTGGTCTATCGCTGCTTCCAAATGGGCCAGCCAAGTATAGTACCTTTCAGAATTACCGTTTGACCGGCTCCACGACCATTTCCGCACCACGTTGTTGTACGTGACCTACGTTTTGTCCTCCGTGAGTCGCACACTGAGGCTCGGTCCATCGCGCTCGCTCACTTGGTGAGGTATTCAAACATCGAAGCTTTACAAAACCAAGTTCCTGCAGATGATCATGGATGGTTAATTTCGAAACGCTAAGCCTTTGTCCTACTCTACGAGAGGTGCTGAGCCGATTTGCTTCGGCTAGGATTTTGATTTGACCGTTTTAACTTATGATAGCCTCCCTGAGTGTTGCCGGTCTCGAGGGTGAATTCACTCTGTTTGGATTTCGCAAACCAATCACGCACTGTACGTTCCTCTAGAGCATTGTCTATTCAAACGTCATAAATCTTTCTTGTGGCTTGAGCCGCACTCTAGGCCTAGAAGAAAAGCTTCAGATGCTCACCAATGTTCTACCGCTCGAACGGACGAAAATCCTTGTGTCCACATGTGACCGTCAGTAACGAATGAGACTTTCTGCTGTCTCCCTTATATTTGTGATTAAGAAGGTTACATTAGAGTGCTACTGAATCCCAACTCACACTGTGGTAGATTAGGTAAAAAATGGTTGGTTATGGATGGACACTCATCCTGCAGTTCATTCCACCATTTTTTCAAATGAAGAACGCTTCCAATGGTTTTCTCGCTGGAGTCTCCGTTTCCTGCGCTAATACCGTTCACTTTATTTCAAAGTTATTGCCGTTGTGCTCCTCAATTTTATGCCTATCAAGAGCAGTCATCAGGCTGCCCTGCCTCATACTAGCCAGGTGCTCTTCAATTCGTGAACTACTAGTTGTCTTCCCGTTTCTCCGATCTATGTTGATCCACATTCCATTTGTTAGATCACGTCTATCAGTGGACAATCACCTGTTTTTCCATAGGGACATATGATGCAATCTTTTGTTACTTACTTCTACTTATCGTAGAGCCTTAGGTATCACCGCACACAAACAGCGACACTGGATACTTTTACTTGAGTGTTGACTTAATGGAGCCAATCGTTATGCGGTATCTCTCGTTTGAAATGAATGCACTGTCACTATTCGTTCATTACTCAAAAGCACTCATCCATTTCGACCTGCGTTGACATCACAATGAGACAATCATTGGTATATCTACAGTAATTGAAGGATTTCGCGCTTAAACCGGTTCTACAGTTCTACCCGTAAAGCACACAGCATGAACCGGTCCTAGCCGTTGTCTTCATGGCAAGACCTCTGACTTAAGGAAAGTACTTTTCCTTTCCCCATCCCCACTCGAGGGTATTACAGATTGAGCATTCCTTGACTAGTTTACATTTTGCGTGTATTTTACTGAGTGTAGAAGTGCTAATATTATTAGCATTACTAGCATGCCTAACTAGCATTTCAGATGAGGCTGGTAAAGCTTGGCTCGTTTTGGACATTAGTATGAAGCGAAACGGCGTCGATTGACTCGATTACATTACTCGTAGTGAGGTTTGAGCCATGCAATAGTGGAGTTGATCGTGGATGGAGTTGAGTACCTACATCATCGTTGAGGATTAAGTTCTGCAAGGACGCATGACTTCCTGGGTTTTAATTTTCCTGAACTAGCTGCTGTATCTGTATCAATTATGTAGAAGAAGGAATATGCTCTCTCGTCTAAAATTTATTTGACAATTGCCTCAAATTGCAACATTACCACATCTTCGACGCGGAGCACGGGAGAGACGCTGAGTCCTGCCCGCAGTGTTAATCGACAAAAATAAGGGTGGGAATGGCAGGCTATAAGCAAGTATGAACGAAATTGTTCTGCCCGATGTCGATGCTTGTCGTGGAACCTCTAGTGCTTCCCTTATTTTTGTCGAAATCGGAAAGGACAAAGTCTTGGAAAGTTAATTAATCCCGTCCGAGGGATACGCTTCCGCATTCGACTTCCATTCAGAATCGTAGTAGCGTATTGAATGAGTATACGGCTTGTACAATGGCTTGCGGTGAGCAGCCGATGAACAATTCACTGCTCCAATCCAATCCAGTTGAGCTTGGTGCCAATTAGCCGGCTCTTGAAGGGATGAAATGCTTGGTTGGTTCGAATGATATCTTTGAATCATATCATAAGTCATGTTACTATTAATACTACCGCATCTATGTGGAGAAATATGCTATGAAATGGGGGCGGTAGTCCCTGCTTGAAGTTTTCAGTTCAAGTTAGCAGTCCTTGCTCGTGGTTTGCAGTATTTCAAAGCAGCCCTCCGTGGATAAAGTGCGGTCTTTCCATTTTACATTGTCAATTTTATATTTGATTTAAACAGGGAGAATAGGGTGAAATGGCGAGCGCTTTAGAGACCAGAATGTGTAGTGAAGATTTGAGGAACACTCAGCTCCACGCTCATCCTTTTAATTCTACTCACCCTCCTGCTTTACTCTTCATCACCAGATGCTCGGCATGGGTACGCATGATGAGCATGCGGTCATCACCATAAAAGCACCATTGAATTGACATTGGTAGGAAATTTCGGATTGGCGTAAGAGGGGATCGGGAACCCAGTGTTGCAAACTTCATTCGAGGAAGTTGACACCAAAAAATCAAAGAGCACGTGGGACAGACTTACCAACTGAAACTTTGTGATGAATGCTGGGCCGAACAGGTCGAGCACCAAGAGGTGTCGTCCTTATGGTCACACTTTATATGAATGCTCTGATCAAACAATATTAGGAGCTTTGTGATCCTCAAATGATGGTGTAGTGGACTATGTGAATGAGGAGCTCTGGAGACGTTACCAATACCAGCTCGAGAAAGTAAGAACCTATGGATCAAAGGTGAAAGAAATGGTTTTCAAAAATGAATTGACTAGGGCTAAAGTGGCATATTTGGCTAACTTAGTAATCATGGAAGCCAATCAAGTTGATTAGCGTGATTTTCCATCGAATGATTAAAAAATCAGGGAGGAGCCGCGTCATTCCCCTGTTCTTTATCCATTTCTTATTGTCTGACGGTGATGAATGGGGTCGGAAAGGGATTAAGCAGGAGTGAGCAACTCTATTGCCCTTTACCCACTGTTTCCATTGCTGTGTATGAGTGCTTTTCCGTTCACATCGCAGTCTTACTTATTTGACTTTACTTTTTTGAAAAGGCATTTCTTGTTTGGATTGTTAGGTAAGCTCTTATGTTGGCGTAGGTACCACAGATATCATGGCGGATTAAGGACAAAACATGCAATATCGTGATGTAGGTATTATTTGCAAAGATTTATAATTCTCGGCGGGACTTAGCCAGAAGCCTGTGAGTTTCTTAGGAAAAAACGATCTCAGGCAGAATCTGAAGAATTTGGCCGAGCAAACACCCAATATCGATGCCATTGAGAACCCGGAAATTTAGAAAAAAATTGGACATTGTACCCAATGACTCATTCCTTCCATTACCCCTATTTTTTGAACTGTGTTAGTTGATCTTTTATTTTATCTCTTTTATTTGCGGCTTTATTGTTATCCTGTTGTGGAAATGGCGCCCAAACAACTTAAGCGGTTTGTGGGCAGAACTTTGACCTTGGACGGGACTCGAACCCGTGTTGAAACATTTCGTCCAGTCACCGAATTGTCATAGACATTTATCACAAGAATGGGCAAACCAGATTTGAACTTTAAAGTACATATTCATCTAAAGGACAATACAACTAATTACCAGCTGTAGCTCAATACTGAGTACATACATGATACCGATTGAGGGCGATGACAAAAAAAGATACAATTTCGTGATGTAAGTATTATAATGTTACGAAAATTGATAATTCTCGGTGGGGATTGGTCAGAAGCCGTAGAGTTTCATCGAGGAATGGTGAACTCAGTCAGATCGTAAATACCTGGCCGAGCAACGATTCTAACATGCTATCATTCTCACGATCAGTTCTCTCAGCAGCCAAATTCAATTCAACGAGAATATAGTTTTCCATTGAAAACTTGAGTCACTGAAAGACTGAACCCTGGACCTGGCGACCTATTCCCATTATTGCAGTTTTTGAAACATTCACCTATTCATCACTGTTTTTTCCGAAGCATTTTTAACGAATATGCTTATTCGTACGGTTTCGACGACTTCTTGAATAGTCCTCCGCCAGGGAGCCACTTCCGCAATTTCGTTCCTTTACTTTCGACTTCGCTGTTATTATGATGTAGAAACGCTGTTCAAACAAGCTTGGCGAAATATGGGCAAAAGCTGGACACGAACCCTCGTTCGCTTCGGTTTTTACATTTACGAATTAGTTCTAACTGAGTAGTATCCTTCTATATACAGGGTGTCCCAAAATTATTTGCGCCAATTTATAGCAATATATTTGAAACTTCTCAACTGCGAAAGACGATGGAATTTCTAGCACGCTAGCTAACATTATGTGCTA
>UZAF01019321.1:0-24947 GCA_900617895.1 Haemonchus placei | reverse complement strand
GGGTGAACATTTCAAAGACGAAACCAATTAACGTGAACGACTTTATCTATTTTTATCCATTATATTCACGTCACATTTCTTTGTGATATGCACCCTATGTAATCTTGAACCTTAAGAAGCCTAGAGAAAGTACGCACTGCGGTATGTTTCCCATGCAAGCACCCAATACCTCAACACTTTATGCCTCGCAGCCCTTTCGTTGACGGAGATCCAGATCACATGATCTTCGGAAGTGGGTGTGATCCGAACTCAAAAAGATTAATGCTGCTGGTGGTGAGAGCACAGATGCCTTCCAAAGATATAAAGAGGGTGTGGTGCAGTAGGATCGGAATTGTCGCGTCGCGGCGAGAGGGAAGCCGTGCAGGAGGATGTAGCAGAATGCAGCAGCCGGTAAGAAATACATGAACCCGTGCAAGAGGATGTAGCAGAACGCAGTAGCAGTTAAGAAATACAGGAACAAAAGAACTAACAGTAGAATCATGCCTAAAATAATGATCACATATCGACTGAGCTGTATGAAGGACCCTTGACCTATAATAACGGCAAAGCGAATTGATTACACAGAACCGACCCTGCTGCCCGTATCCCAACTAAAGCTACTTATTGTTAGTGCGCTTTACTTTCATGAGAGCAGCGGAAGGTGATGAAGAGCCCTACTCGTTCTACCGGCTCAGAACAGCCTCTAAATATTCACTTTTTGTGCGGAGTGTGAGGAGCCAAAGAACGAGTCATACTGGGTTGAGCAGTCTTGATATTGCTTTTTGAACAGAGGTATTTTCGATTTTTGACCTATATCTATGATCCATCGTGTGATGGTTGTAAAAAGTTTTCGAAGCTTCTTCGCGAAAGGTATATAAGGTGCGTGCGCCTACCTGAGCTTAAACACGATATCAATTTCACAAGACTACCTTCAAGCCGTCATCTTCTATGAGTCGCGGAGCGGCACTGGAGCGACAGCAACAGTCCACAACATCAACCGCGCATTGAGGGAGGATACCGCTTGCATCGCTACGGTCCACGGCCGGTTCGCTCGCTCCAAGCAAGGAGACACACGCTTCGGAGACAAGCCTCGGTCGGGACGCCCCCTCGTCATTCTTCGTCATCCACCGTCAAAGAGGACCGGATAGTTAATATCCCCAGTATTGCGACGACACTTGGAAGTGGCCCAATCAATAGTCGTCGCCTTCCGGTTCTCGGTTACAGAAAAGTGCTTATTTGATGGATACCTCGTCTTGACCGGTAACATGCGTACGCGGGTATCTATTTGCCAGTCTCTCCTTCTCCGCCCGCATCACAAGGAGTTTTTGAAGATCTAGTTATTGGAGATGAAAGCTGGATTCTTTACGACGCTTACAAGCACTGCGCCGTCTGGCTCCCGCCAGGAAAACAGCCGCCAACGCGAACGAAATCCTGCCTCCAATCCAAGAAGTTTCTCCTTTGTTGCTTCTGGGGTTCGAAAAAATGCTGTACAACAAACTGCTCACGCAAGGTCGCGCCGTCACGCTCCCTATTACGCTAATAAGCTGCAAAAACTTGTGGAGGCCGTTCGAGAAAAACGAATTAGACGGACTTTGTGCACCTCTCCCATGACAAAGCTAGGCTTCACATAGGTAAAGAGACCCGTGCGAAATTGGAGGAGCTAGGCTGGGGAATGGTTCCACATCCACCCCATTCACCTGATAGTGCCCCTCGGAGTACCACTTGTTTCGGCTCTCCGAGGCTTTCTTAGCAAAAACGACTCAACAAAGATGACCACCTTAAACAAGTGGTCGATGATTTCTTTGACTCCCAACCTTCCCAATTATGAGAGAAGAAAATCGCAGACCTGCCCTCTGACGGGACAATGTTACAACTAATAATGGCTTTACGATACCGATTAGCTTGCATTGATTGTGAGTTGTTGAATAAAACAGAAAAATCTCCATCACAACAAAACTTTTTGACCAATCTAATGCAGACTTTCCTTATCTACCTCAACCCCCCTAGAATTTGGCGAAATGCTGGGTGGGGTCATGGGCATTTGTAAAAAGTTCAAGTGCTCTCACAGCGGACTAGCCTCCGTCGTTCGTGTTGAGCTATTTCTAATCTTGCATTTTTCTCGGTGTGAGGGCTATTTGAAGCGAAATTATGAAGTTTCCTCATTTCACTGCCGTTTCGGTGAACGTTCCTCCTTAGGTGTTTCTTCTTTCTCATCATACGTGCTCTACAGATCTTGTCCGGAGTCTAACTGGTGCGATGATAGGTGACAGATAGGTGATCGCAAATGATAGCCGAAAAAAGCGCTGACTTCAATTAGTAAGAAAAAACGGTTTAGGAGCTTTTATTCGGGTGAAAGCACGTTTTGCAAACGAGAAAACGACAACGGCTAGCAAACCATCATCGCTCACATGGAGAGTGAGAGTACTGCCTCTACGCCACGCGACCCTTGTGACTATTGCGGGCAACTCCGCTTATCAACTGGCACTATCTCTTTAAGCATGCAAACTTTGAACGCTCATAACTTTTTGATAGACTCATTTGCAATTTTAAGTTCAATATCTGTTAATAACTTTAAAGTCCTATCCATATACCTAGGTCTCTACTCGAAGTTCCATTGGAAAGTGAAACCCTTTCCTGGTAAGCATCCCAAAAATGACCCGATTTCTTCAGGTAATACGGAGTTCAGGGAGAGATAGGCAGACAGAACTGAATGCCTTATATATAGTAAGTGGCGACGATGATCTTGAACGTAATGGCTGTGTTGATGATTTCATGAAGAATAGAACAATTTTGGGGCATTGAGGACGACTTGGTACAGAGTCGTGCATTTTTTTTCTTCCAACTCCTGCAACCACTTTTTCCCGTGTTCTAAAAAGTTTTTGTACAAGGCTATGATGTTCCCATCCTACAAGGGAAGGGTCCTAAATCGAAGCGGTCAGTAGGAATGAGACCTATACTGCTATACGTATCTCCGGCCCCTGATTTCGACTCGGTTTTCCAAATTTGCCAAACGATTCTCGGAACGAGGTTATGAAGTTGGTCTCGGGTATGTGCTCAATGCAAACGAGCACTTAAGACATGGAAGCAACAGCGCTGAAAGCGGTGATTAAGAGCAGTGGTAGGTGTGACGCTTTACAGGCATGAGACCATGAACCAGGCGTTGTGAGGGATGTGGTTTTTGCACGTTGCGGCCCGTTCCCCTCAGGAGCGATAGAACCTTTGCATGTCGACTCACCACCTTCAACGGCCATTTTTATGTCTGGGGTGATTCGGACCGTACAATATCACTACTAACTCATTGCTTACCCATGAACATCAGTTCCTCTGGGCAATTTTTTGAGGAAAGGCACAAACTGCAATTTTCAGCCTCAAGAAAGTCGAAGAGAGCAGAAGGAGTCGAGCAGTCAGTCTCTGCTAAAAGCCGCTCTCACACAGCTATGTCTTGCCTTTCCGCCGTTGGCCACTTATTGTTGGGTCAGGTGCTGATCGTGCTGACCCAGCCTTTTGCAGAATATTCTGCATTGAAGGCACAGTTCACGATAATTTTGGGTTATCCAGATTACGATGAAAAATGGAAGATAAGGTCGAAACTAGCGCGATGAAGATGAAGAAACTGCGTGATTCGGTGTTTCCAAAGCGAAAAAAGGCTTCGAAAAACCGTTCAAAAGGGGGCTGGACGAGAATGAGACCAGAAAAATGAAGAAGAGTGGAGCGTTTGAACGAGCTGTACAATGTGGCTCACTGGGTACGTGTGGGCCCTGGTACGATTAACAGATTATGGTAAGCAAATTCATTCACTTATAAGCATAAGTAAACAAAAAAAAACCCTAGTAACAGCAAAAGTAGCTCACCTTTTTCAACCTCTAAGAGTAGGAAATTGAATAAGGGACCGCGGCAGCAAAAAGAATAACAGAGGAAAAAGAATGGGAGAAAAACAGCACCTCATCACTCGGCGACCAGCTGATTGTGTGTAGGTCCTAGAACGAATAGTTGCAATCTGTATTGTCTCGACACTCGTCTGACGTGATGACGTGACCGATCGAGAGGCGGGAAAGCCATTGAATTATCGTGAACTGTGCCTTTACCCTACAGTAGCGTTCGAAGGTCTACGGCCAGACGTTCTCACGCTNTTCGTGCATAGCTTTTTTCTTAGTGGAGCAAATTGCGCAAAATTTTATATGTTTAACTGAAGCTTATTTCACAGTATCCAACACTACTTGACTGTGGGTAACGGAACTTCTCCCGCATTCTCCCTTGCGGTATGCGGCAAATGTCACTGCAATTACCGTACTCAACCCGCCTCTCGCCAATCGATAGGACGCGATATTTTTCGATGATTGGCTTGCTTTTTCATTGGATTTGATCGTTTTTTCTTCTGTTTCTTTTTAGTTTTCATGTTTATTAGACTTGATTAATTAAAATGACTCCTCCTATATAAACGACAATCAAGACCGCATTGGAATTGAATAGAGCGGCCAGCCAATTCAAATAATTAAAGGACTCTCTACCTCACAAATCGCGTGCTCCAATCTTCCATCGCAATCCTGCGATAGGCGGCGGGTGCGGCGTGTGCGACGCCGTGTTAGGGGAGAAGTTCCCGGACCTCTGACTGTGAAGCAGCGATATCCACATAACTAGAGCGAAGTGCTTGTTGCGGTAGCAGATTTCGCTAAAAGCAAAGTTACTGACGTCTGCAGTAATTCGCACCTTATGCGTGTCTTTGTTCTCTTCTGTGTTCGGCATTAGCGCTCGTACATTTTAGACCTGGCAAGAAGGAAAGAAATTCCAATGGGGCCATCACTCGTATCTCCGATTTATTATATTTTGAGTTCAAGCCCTTCGAGATATCTGGAACATGATTAGATTGCAGGCTGATAGTGGTAAATAATCACAACACACCCGTGCTACACATATTGAAATTTCGTATGATTACATCAAGTAGGGAAGGAGTTACGATTGAAAAGTACTATTGAAGAATGCTTTGGCCGAAGTCTTTTGAGCGCCACTGTATGTTTCCAAACCTCGCCTTCATGAAAAAAATACCAGACTGGCCAGATTCCAGAACAGAAATTCATTTTATTCGGGAGCAAGAGAAACTTTAACGTTCGTTACGAGCAAGCACTTCAATTAGATTGCACTCACCAACATAAATTTGCTTTTCAAGCACATCTTGGTGAATTCGACTGGCCTACAAAGTCGGTCTAGTGAGTAATTGTAAGGAAATGACTTTATTACGATTGTTCTACTCTTTGTTTCAAATACTTGCGCCAAGTTATTAGATCTGCTTATGAAGATATGAAAGTTATCGTCTGTGACCTTGGTTCGGTGGTTCTGACAGGACGCGAACCACCCCAGGCATCAAGCGGCCCCCAAGGAGGGCAAATCAACATAGAATGGCTTTCACGCCTTCGAGGAGAACACCGCGCAGAATGCATTCCTTGCATTACCTAAAACCACTAGTTCACGCGTTCTAGAACGTTTTTAAATAGAGTTAAAGTTCTGATCATAGTACCGCCCACTTTAGTACTCGTACGAACCCTGCTTACTTCGGGGATTTGGCCACAGTCCTTTCAACACCTGTAACCTTTTTCCCGGCGTTCTAGAACGTAGTTGAATAGAGCTATGTATTTTTGATCTTACCAAAGAAGGGTAGTCTACTTAATGTGGGACTTTGTATGGAGACCCGGATAAATCGATAGGGTTTTGAATGCTGTTTACGAAAATGGAAATTAAACTGCAAAATGGTTTACTTTAAAAAGTTATGAGGGCTCGAATTTTGCTTGACAGTAGTATTAATTGGATATGCGAACTCGTCACTTCACTATCAAGCGCCCACGTGCCCTATTGGTGGTCTCTTTCAACAGGAAAAATGCTAGAGATGTGTAAGATGCCTGCAGAAACTCAACAATGATGGAAAAACTTTTTGAAAACGCGTGAAGCACACATTTTGTTCACAAACTGCACGCCTTATACATACTGATTCTCTTCATCCGGTGATCAGTCAATCGGCTCAAGTCGTCTTCTGCAGGCACCTTATACATCTCTAGTATGTTTCTGTTGAATGTTCCTTGAAGTTTATAACAAAAAAAAGCGTCATACAATTAATTTGCAGAACCACTTTCCTTAGATAGAGGCGATGAGAGCAAATAAAAGCAGAAATAAGACGTTCACTCAAAGAAATGTCAGAAAAATGTTAGAGAGCCTTTAACAAAATGAAAAAACATTTCGGAAAAATGCCGTCGATGTCAGGGAGCAAACTCTCATTTTATGGCAACGAAGCGAGACCACTACCGCTAGGCCACGTGGGCGCTTGACAGTAGAGCGACGAGTTCGCAATCCAATTAATACTACTGTCAAGCAAAATTCGACCCCTCATAACTTTTTAAGGAAAACCATTTTGCAGTTTTAGTTTCCATTTTCGTAAACAGCATTCAAAACTCTATCGATTTAACTGGGTCTTCATTCAAAGTCCCACATTGAGTAGACTACCCCTCTCTGGTTAGCCTCAGTGCCACAAATCCACTCCCGTCAGGAACTTGGCCACTTACCTCCAAGCACTTTTTTCTGAAAAGTTTGCGAACAGAATTATTAATTTTTTTTTCTTGAAAAGAACCTATAACTGAATGCGCGCCCCCCATCGTAGGTGGAGCTTCGATATGTTTGTGTACGCATAGCATGCATAAACGTTGTTCACTCGTTTCAGTTTTTTCTTGCCCAATGGTTTTGTTGAATCGACTGATGAACTTGTGTTTGAAGCACCACTCACTGCAAGAACGCTCCGCCCACCACCGATAAGTTTCCCCAATTTCACTTGTTGGCCTACCCTTCATTTTTGTTCATTTTTCCCGGCGTCTCGGCTGTTATGAAACCTAGTTAGAAGTTTTGCACATAACGCTACCTACTCCTGTGCACGCTTCACAACCTCTTTCGCCCTATGCACATTTCTTTGCAAAGTCGAATTCCTGTGCAAACAGACAGACAGACAGACAGACAGACAGACAGAAAGACAGACAGACAGACGCGAGCGCTTTATATGTGACCAGTTGGGCTATGCAACTTAACGCGCGCATCATATTGATTAACCCATTGACGACCATGAAGTCCATATGTGGACTGCACTATTTCGGCCACGTGGGACCGTGCAGTCCACATGTGAACTGCAGTTATATTTTTTTTGTTTTATTCATCCATATTTCCAACTTTTTACAATTTTTCTTCTCAAAACATTACATCAGGCCTATATAAAACTACATACGGCGTGCTACTAAAAAATCTTCTAATTTTACATTTCTAAAGGTGTTTTTTCGGAGGTGTACATTACCCTGGTGAATTCTTTGTTCGTTTAACGACTTCAAAAATGAGATATTTCTGAAAGACTGTAGTCATCAGCATTTTCGCTGTTATCGACCAACGCAAAGCTCCCAATACAACGCAAGTAAAAGTTCCGCGAAACGATTTCTGGTAATAATTGAACTCATAATTGAATGACCACTAGAACGGGTGACGATCTTAATAAAGATCAATAATCACTCAATGTGGGCATTCTTACCAAACCCATTTGAACGAACTTTCCTAAAAACTTATAATTGTCTCTTATACACTTCAAAATATGGTCATGCTGGACCATAAAGTCCATATGTGGGCTGCAGTCGCGGGTGGACGAAAAGCGCGCAGGTCCCTCGCGGCGCTTTTCCCGCAAAACGTCGTGGTCGGCAATGGGTTAATCAATTAGTTGATGTGGATACGCAGTGCTGCGGTTATGTAGTCGAAAACATAGAAGTTACTTTAATGATTGGCTCACACAATTTACTCCGTAAGAAAGTAAAACGAGTTCATTCTATCGCTACTAACAATTGGATGTGCTCACTACTTTATGAGCAAAGTCTCCTAAAAAAAAGCCTAGTGACTCTTTAGATCTCAAGGAGAAGCAGACTGCAAGAAAAGGTGGATGTTATCGATGGAGCTTTTTCTCTACGGATATATCTCAATAGAGGGCTCCAAAATTATTAGTGGTTAGATAAGTTTTGTAGCGAAATCATCAATAGAGGCTCTCAAATCATTAGCCGTTGGATAAGTTTTGTAGCGAATAATATAAAAGCAAAGAGGAACCGTGATCTCCCATTAATTCACAAACTCTGCTGTGTAGCAGTCATACTATAACAGCAACACATTAATAAAGCTTTAATCGGTCCCTATCACTGACTTACCACTAACTTTTTGTTACCCTACTTTACCATCCGATCTCATCGAATGAAATACACCGAAGAACTAAAACTACATACCTTCAATCCCGAACCGATTTCCCCGTCGGTCTTCCTACCACCTACCATAAATGTTCCCATCCTGCCGCCTGTGCTCCTACCAAATTTGAACGCACTAGATCCACGGGGACAGGAGTTATGAATTTACACGCAAACAGACAGAGAGATACGGACGGACAGACTGACGCGATCGCTCTATAACGGAAGAAGGTATGTGTACATTCACCCAAAACTGGATGGACGCTGCAAACCACCCAGTTCTGGGTGAATGTTCCGTCCCCCCACGGAAGGATGTCTAAGCCCGTCGCATCCTACGTTGTAACTCATAATCTCAACTCTTAAGTGTACATACAAGGAAGGAAAAGAGCATTCGAAACATCATAAAGAATGGGGAAAGCGATAAAGCAACTTTATAGAGCGAAAATGCGACTCTCAAAAAAACATGTGCCTTGGTTGCTTGCACATGAAGCGCCACACTTACCACTGCACCAAACCATCGCTGAGGGGCGCGTAAACGAATGTCCTTCGTGTTCGCCTATTTCGGGTGGTCACTTAAAATCACCTGAATCCTAGTCAAAAAACTGCTCGAGAACATCACTTGCAGGACAATCCTTATTTGAAATATATACTTCTTGGGATCCATCCCTGGTAAGGAGGTAACAAAAGGTGACTGAAAACGAATCTGTTCCAATGTGTTTAGTGATAAACCAAAACTTGTGATCTTCAAGGAATCCTTGGACCTTTCCAAGTACTCGAATAATTGTGGAAAACTGCAAACACGATAACATAAAACGCGTAATAAGAATACTGCAGGCTGCTAACAGCACTGAAAACTTAGAAAAGCACAAAAAGACGATCATGGGGAACTTGCCAAAACCCACTTTTCTTGCTGTCCCTTCGGTAGAATGATTTCAAACTGTTTTCCGTGCACCTTGCCTTTTACGGCTCCAGGAATGTATCTTGCAGCGGTCCCAGCTAATGTTTCGGCGATTTCTTGAGTGCTAGCTTTCTCATCGACCACGACCGTCATCACATAGCCGGTTCCAAATCTGTATAAACACAACAGACGTTAAATTCACAGATCAGAAGCAAGTCTTTGCTCTGACCTCTTTTTCAAAAACTGCAGTGTTCCACAGCAGTGCACTCGACCGTGGACCATGATTGCAATACGGTCTCCTAGCAGTTCTGCTTCATCCATATAATGTGTAGTAAGCAGAACTGTTCTGAATGTCATTCAATGCTAACAGGTCTCCTCTGCACCTCGCAATTTCATGGAAAACCAACCGATCCTCTTTGATCGTTTCTAGAAGCGCCTCTACATCTCTTCGAGCACCTGGATCCATACCAGCTGTAGGTTCATCCAGCAACACCACGGAACTGTGACCTATTACCGCCATCGACACGGAAAGCTTACGCTTCTGACCACCGGAGAGATTCTTTGCAAGCTGGAAACATTACTCATAGCGGACGGACAGCCGAAGAACGGCGACATTAACAGCTTCTGGATGGAAGTGAATGATAATGCACCTCATTGAATTTCTCATCCAACTTAAGTTGGTCAAGCAGTTGTTGCCCTTCCTCCTTATAATCACCGCTGGCTCCTTTGATTCCATGAATAAGCCAAAGATGCTCATCGACTGTTAATTTGTTGAAAAGTGCATTTGCTTGTGGGCATAAGCCGATTCGTTTGCGGGACTGTGATCGATACTGCTGTATGTCCAGTCCACAGATGAAGACATTTCCTTAACAACCGGACGGGAGTTCTTCTAGAACAGTGTTGCCATCGAAGGGAGTGTCTTTTCATAATGCGAAGGGATTCCCGAGAGACCACTCCTCTCAAAAGGAGGCTGAGAAGGCATAGTGCTCTGCTCTGGATTCACTTCCTAGTAAGGTACCTGCTGTAGGAGCCGTGATTCCACATATTATTGAGAATGTGGTACTTTTACCAGCGCCATTTTGCCCAAGAAGTACAGTGACCTTAACGATATTGTTGAAAAACAGGCGAATACGCCTACCAAGAATTACTACATCACCCCATCGACGTCACTCAGTTACTTAGATTATGGTGCAAAAAAAACTACCCTGTGCGACGGCAAATTTCGAGCGCATCCCCAGACTTTAAAAAGCATGCCTACCTGCCCAGTATACGCTTCCAACGACATACCGTCAACAGCGCGCTCTCCTGTTGAAGTCCAAATCTAAAAAACCGCTCATACTCATACGATATGCCTTATTTCAGGACTGAGCAACCCTGGTGTTGCAATCCGGCAAATAACAGCTCTATCGTAAAGTTTGACATTTTCGAGGTTATACGTACTCAGAACGTTTTGACAGCTCTTTGTGTTGTTTACACTAACTTAAAAAATGCACTCAGGTCCTTTGCGTCCCCATCCCCCACTTAGGTCAAACCTTCTTTCCCCTTTACCTCCCCCTCCCCTTTGGCAACGAAGCTCCATCAAAGACCAGGTCTTGTCGATGGTATGGTGAATTCAACCGAGGTATTAGTTCACTTCAAGACGAATTTCGTTGAGGTCGTCCAAAATTAGTTGTTGTTCCGATGCTGTACGCAAACTAATATTGCAAGGTCGCCATGTGACCTATCGTGACACTGGGACAACCTCAGGCAATAAAGGGACCAGCATACATTAAATATTGCCTGAACATTTGACTGTAAGAAACTTTTGTTCACAAAATTTGATAATTCCTCAAAAAAGGGCCCGTGTCGATTGGTCGAAAGAAGTGTTCAAAAATACGATCGCGGTGCTTCGAAACACGTCTATGACATCGCGACAGGTGATGGATCATGGCTTTTCGCGTATGAGCCCGAAAGTAAAGAGCAGTCGGCTATATGAGTATTTCAAGATGAGTCAAATCCAACAAAAACTGTCCGCGCACGAAGCACTTCCAAGCAAGTGGGAAAACAGGACATGTCGCAACCGTACCACTAGAACAAGCAGAACAGTCAATTCTGAGCGGTATACAACTTTGCCAGATGTCTTTCAAAAAATCAAGAAANAGCGATTTGATGAGTCATCAGCCATATAGTCCCGGGTGACTTCTTCTTATCCCGTAAATGAAAAATAAAATGGGAGGTGAACGTTTTTCGACATCTGAAGGAGCCGTTGACTCGTTCAGAATGCATTTTTTGGAGATACCTCAATCAGAGTGGCAAAAGCAAAAAAAGACAATTAGTCCAAACGTACGCAAAAGTGTATAGATGTATACACATTTTGAAAAACAAACAAGCGATTTTCAATGATCAATATTAATTTTTGACCTCTAATCCCGAAACATAGAAGGCAACCTATGTAAGTGTGCAATCTTATAAAATCTGAAAGTTTCCGTAGAAATATTACACAGTCTCGCTAATACTTGCCCAACCCTAACTTCACCAAAAACACTGCTCAAAGACACAGTTCCCGTTGAGAAAGTGTTTTATGATTTCTCCTTTATATGATCCTGTGACCTTCGAAGATAGACTAGGAGTCGCTGTCGGGTCGAAAAACGAGCAAGAGGGCATAATAAGGACCCCAAAACTGGCTCAGCCGATGTACACACCTGAGCGGACGGATTCCTAAGCGTTGTAAAAGCTGTAGGTTTGCACCGGGACCAAGACCTTGCACGCAGGCATCTTACTGCAGCCAACTGTATGCAGTTGCGTGCACATTTAACAGCTCGGCCAAACGTCCCTTCCACGCAACTTCCGTTGCCACGCTCTCGTCGAACCCATAGATTCACTTCCTCTTTTTGAAGCCTTATATCTTTCTACATACACCAATTTTTGCGGTCTCTCCACCTTTTTTGCACTACTCGGGCTACCCACTTATTCGTCTAGAACTATTATATAATAGATATCCCAAAATTATCGTGAACCTTGACTGCAAGATTTGTGTACACGCCAGGAGCGTTACAGACAGTAAGAGCCCTAATTTGTGATCATATGACCGTCCGACCTCTCATTTTCAGCACGGCAGCCGCGAAGGTGTAAACTGATTTTGAAGGACCTCGAATGATGTACGATTTTTCATTATTTCAAAAAATCATCCTTCACTGCACACAAATCCAAACCACACTTTGGAACCTCAATTATGGATTATAGACAGAATGAGATCTTGATTCTTCTATCATGCTGGAGATATTGCTTGTTTCAGCAAGCCAGTAAAAGAAAATTTATTGGAACATTAGCAGACACCGGACGGAGTGACGGGCGCATCACTTCGGAATGAACATGGGCTGGGGTCGCAAAAGGGTAAGGGGATTTACCGAGATGTGAAAAGAATTTTAAGCGACAAGAAAATTCTAGCTGACACACAGGTAGGTCTCCGGAATACTACACTCTGCAATAGCGAAATGGATGGAAAAGCCAAGTTCGGGTGGTTACGAAGTGTTTAATGAAAGGTGCAATATCACATGCGTGGAGATTGAGTTCCGGAATGAAAAACGCTCGGTCCATTAAGCCTACCTACTCTCCTGTGTCGGTTGATTAGTATTAGTAGTCGGTTAGAAGCTGCTTTCATAATCCACGATTTGGCCCGCGACCGGTCGCGGGCCAAATCGTGGACTACGGAAGCAGCTAGAGTAAAAGCACTGACATGTACATCGACTCTCCACTGCAAGATGTTGTCTGGTCCACATGCGCATTCAAAACGCAAGTATGTTTCTGAATGAATGCCAAGTGCAGGGGCGTGTCACAGACAAACTTGAGGCTACTTGCCGCAAAATCGACAGTCTGGAGGGCAATTTAGCGCAACAGCAACATCAAGAGAAAAATTATGAAGCGAGCCTTTCCGACGAGGAGTTCAACTTGAGTGTGCCCTTGGCTTTCGACGCTACTGTCGAAAATTGAGAAAAGACCAGTGCAACTTAGTTTGGAGGGCGTGCTCTCAGAACAGAAGGATGAAGCCAGCCTTCGTTTTTGTCGAATGGATCCATGAGAGGACCAGGTTGGCGAGTTATTATTACTGCTACCCATTCACCGAGAGTGGTGGCGACGGTAGAAGCTAGCCTTCCAGTAAGATAGTGCAAGTGTCACTGCTGTCATATCAATATTGGTAGGGTTCCAACAGCACAAATCTACCTCATGCAGTGGCATCCGTGAAGTTCTAATCAGAATCCTCTGAAAAATTCATCGGTTATTTTAGTCTGACAGATTTACTGTATTGCAACCACTTTTCCTCCAATCGACTAGCTGAAAGATGCGATCACAGATACATGAAGAAGCGCTATTCTGCAGCCCTGGAAAGCTGTCAGCAAGTATGACAGATCGACAATGGGGCTGGATCCCAGTAAAAAGCATAAAATGACACCGTTTTCATGAGATGCCTCACTCACATTGTAAATGAACTAATGATGGGACTGTAGGTATAGCACGGTATGCCGTGGAAGGGGTGATTGGGCAAATGCTCTCTGAGATGTGTGCAATTGCGTGCAACTGACTATATTGCTGCTAAACAATAGAATTTCATCCCGTACAATTGTACCTGCATTGTGTAAATTCTGCTGCAGATAAGCATGCAGAAAATCTGAAGAATGACTATCAGCAAAAAGAACAACAAAGAATAAAAGAATCGGAGCGAAACTTCCTCACCGCCCGGCGCTCAGCTGATTGTATACTGAACGAGTGGGTCGGGGTGCGAATATTGCAAATTGTATCGCCTTCACAATTTTTCTGACGGGTCCGGTTGATGTGCGTGGCATCCGACCGGTCAGATAATGGGGCTCCTATTGTGCCCAAGCTCATGAATTTTCGGGTCTTACAGCGTCCTTTCTGTTACCCTTGAGTAGCCACTGAGTAGTTCTGAAGGGAGATCTAAGAAAACATATTTATCGCGAAGTGTGCCTTTAAGTAAAGGGAAATTGGTGGCTTTTAAAAATAGAAGACTTTCAAAGAAAGAAGCAAGGTAAGGGGTTGTACGAGATGGCCGTCTGAGTGTTTCTCACATGAGCGTAATATTCGTTTCGTCACATGAACAGTGTAGTTATAATAGGGCCCGTCCAACACGGCCACCTACAGTGTGCGTGTCGGCCAAACCGACAGCCCTTATTACGTATTGCCTAAGCCTTCAGTCCGACAACGGCCCCATGCACTATTTTTGAAGCCATGGTTTCATTCTAGTGGGAAATCTCATGAACCATTTCTATCGGGGACCGTGCCTTCATGTGATGTTTTCGGTCAAATGATTGGTATGGTAGAGCAAAGCACTGTGTCAGAACACTACCCGCTTGTATGCGCATGACATAGTCGGCTCGATCTTCCTCATTTATAATGTCCTAAAACAGCTGAAATATTTACCATTCTCGATAGTCCAACTACTCCGTTGCTGAAGATCGGAACTAAACGTGTAAAATTTTTGACCTCAAACACTCTTTTGACAATTCTTTGCAAGCCGTTCCATCTCAGTGAGACTTAAAGAAAATAGTCGAGCATGAGCCTCCTCTGAACAAGCGAGTGTAACCCATTAAATCTTGAAATGTTATGCGCATACAAAAGTGAGTAGTTTATTTTTAAAGTTTTCAACGAAGACTTCCAGAACATTCCTGCACCAGTGATCATTACTGAAATGAGGAAACATTGACTTATTGCTTATTGCCGAACCATCAGAGAAAAAAAAGCCAAGCCGAAATTCCCAAACTTTACTAAGCATTTCCAGACTGATCTTAAAAAGTTGTTTGAAAAAGGAACTTCAGAGGAAATTTGATGTTCAATATGTTACGAAATACAAAGCCTGACCTTGACAAGACGCTGCACCGATATGCCTGCTTGTGTTTTTAACAATCCTTCGTCGATCTCCTTTTTACTATCATTCTGTTCCGGACTAATGACAGACTCACCCAGGAACTGAAAATAATGATGGAGTGAGAGTATTGAAAGAGTATAGATCGAACAGGGTGGTTCGGAAGGAACATTGAAAAGGCAACAAAACAATAACGTGAAACAACCTTCTTGCGGTACGGTAGTTTGAAAAGCGTGAAGTCGCTATCACTGAACATGAAATCAAACAGCAGCGTTGCCATGCCCATCCAGATGATATCCACTAGCAGCATTACCAGCGCGGCCCCAGGGGTGAAACGGAGTGTGGAACCTTCAAAGCTCTTAGCCCACGACAACTCGACTTCTAAAATTATGGCCACATTCAAATGGGCACATTTCAAGCATAGTTAATTTACTTGCCGCTATGTTTGTATTCGGCAAATGCCTTAAGAATATAGTAGAGAGCCGCATTCGGGTTCAGTGAGTAGAGGGCGCAGAACAGAATCTTGTCGACCCGTGGAGCTATAGAACGTGCCGCAACCAATATTACCCACAATACGATTACCACTAAAATATCATGTAGAGGAAACATTACACTGACGTTTCAGATTACACTACACCATTTCAAAATAGTAGTTGGTTTTTTTTCTGCCAGATCGTCAAATTCATTTGACCATATAAAGAAATTTTTACGCCACTGCAACGCGCCTTGCTTTCTCACATAATCTGCCACATCCCTTACATTCCATATTCGACGGCGTCGACGGCGACGCAAGTGTCATGAAAGTGGTGATTAATACCCGTGCTCAGCGATAGTGATCAAAGGCACATTTCACGATAAAAATGGTTTCTGAGTCTTCCCCTAGAAATACCAAGTGGTCTCCAAGGGTAACAGGAAGGACGCTGTCGAGTCCAAAAACTCAACAGCTAGGGCATATGTAGTGGGAGCCCCGTTACCGGATCGCCCGAACTCCCCGCCCTTCTCTCAATGTTACCTCAGACGAGCGTCGAGGCGCTACAGATCACAATATCTGTATCGCCTCGACCCTCGTTCTGTATCAGTACGTCAAGTAATGAGGCGATGTTTTTTTCGCACTCTTTTTTCTCTGTTATTCTCTTTGCTGCTGCGATTCTTTATTTAATGATCGACCCCAAGTAAAAAAGAAGGGCTACTTTCGCTGTTACTGGATTTTGTTGTTGACTTATGCTTATGAGTGTATGAATTTTGCTTACCGTAGTCAACCATTTACACCAGGACCCACACGTACGCAATGACACACGTTTTTTAGCCCGTCCAAACGTCCTATTCTTGTTCAATTTTCTGGTTTCATTCTCGTCCAGCCCCTTTTTTAATGACTCATCGAAGCCTTTCTTCACTTTGTGAACACCGATACACACAGTTTCTTCGCATTCATAGCACTATTTTCCATCTTATTTTTCATTTTTCGTCATAATTTAGATTACCCAAAATTATCGTGAACTGTGCCTTTAGCGAGGGAGATCGTTCCTTTTCCTAATTAACACGGCAAGTGGGATGCGCGGTGGCCACTCTATTCATCCACTGGGAATTCAAACCTTTTCCTCATAGGGCACGATTGCCGCGATCAGGTGGAACGAGCGCGACGCGCCTTACAGAAGAAGTACCCACACCCATTTAACGACTAATTGAAAGTAAGGAACCGCATAATCACGAAAGAAAGCTGCTGCGCGCTTTTTTCGGTCATAAACTCGTTCAAAGCTAAATTTTAGTTGTTTTGTATTATATTAGGTTGAGTAAAAAGTTTTGATCGGAATTTTCATCCTTCTCTTGATTCTTTTGTAGGACCACTTGGAAGGATTTGAATAGGATATGGTAGATGGTTACCGGACCTGCACTGTGGGGGCATATATAAGCATGTCCTTGCAAATGTTTCGCAATAATGACCCCTGTCAACCGAAGCTGTCTGAGAGCTATCATCTTTTACGAATTCCTGCAAGGCCAAAATCCATCGTCGGCTGTCGCAAATTCTGTTGTGCATTCAGAGAAGACATCGTGTCTCAACCCACGGTACACCGTTGGTCGATTGCCGCGATCAGGTGGAACGAGCGCGACGCGCCTTACAGAAGAAGTACCCACACCCATTTAACGACTAATTGAAAGTAAGGAACCGCATAATCACCGTCAACATAGGAGAGACTTTCTCATGGAGATCATTACTGGAGACGAGAGCTGGGTCCTTCACTTGAAGGCACCGTTGGCGGTGATTCAATGGGCGGGNACGTCATCGACCCACCCGCCCATTGAATCATCGCGAACGGTGCCTTTGAACCATAAGCGACATCGCCAATGGATGCCCAATGAGGACCCACCTCCAAGACAGCCGAGAAATGGACAACATGAGAGGAAGGTTTTGCTATGTTGTTGGTGGAATTATCGAGTCATGCTCTATTTCGAATTACTGCCTGAGGGTAACCGCCGAGATTCACGCTTCTCAGCTACAGTGTGTGGCCGACGTCATTTGAAGGAAGCGTCCGCAGCAAAGAAATGTTTGTCGTCTTCATGACAATGCTCGACCGCATGTTGAAAAATTGTCTCGTCAGAAAATTGCCGAACTTGGATGGGAAGTGCTGCCCCATCCTCCTTATTCGCCAGATCTTGCTCCGTCCGATTACCATATTTTTCTTGCTTTAAAGATCATCTTCGCGACAGAAAATTTGATTATCGCTCGGAACTCGAAACTGAGATTTCCAGCTTTTCCGAATCGCGGCCGCCACAGTTCTGGGCTTCAGGAATCGAAAAACTGGTGGATCGCTGGACATATGTTGTGGACCACTCTGGAGACTATATTACTAGTGGAGATCCTCTTTTAATGAAAGTAAGACTTTTTGAAATGAAGATGAAAAACCGATCAAAACTTTTTACTCAACCTAATAGTTTACCCTTGAAGGAAGTTCATAGGGGAGATGGTAGCTTATAATTTGAAAAGTCTGATTTTGGAATAGCTAAATTTTAGTGTTTTGAAGTTCGATTGCATATTTCGTTCAAGCCTAAGAAGTTTGCTATATAACGTGAAAGGGTCCTGACTGCAATCAGAGCTGTCGAGTAAAACTGCGGCCGACTGACTACAGGTAGGTGACCCATTCGTGCATCCTTAAAACCATTATGAAGCATATCGCGATGAATTAACCTGTCGGATTCCTCGTTTTATTTTGCGCTTCTGAAGAAGTCTGAAGTGGTTCTTTGTTGCAATTCTACTTGACAGCTTCTAAGTAAATCGTATCCTAGCACTTCTAGCATATGACTAAGCAGTCCATTTTCATTCAGGCTGCTGACTCTGAAAACTGCGACAAAACGCGAGAAGCCCATCCAAATCAACACTCTATTGCATTTTGTGCAGGTAGTGTAAAGAGGGGAGTGAGTGAAAGAGCGAAGGGGGAAGGTGAGTAGCGCCACTTTTGTCACCGCATTGAAACCACGTAAATCGCAACAGATCAACAATGATCATTCATATACCGCCGTACATTGTCTTTGGCGGGCTATGAAAGTGGCCTATAGAGGCAACATAATCTCAGGTTTCATTCTGGGTAAGCCGAATAATTGGAATGGAATGAACTGCTATTTAGAGGTGTTCGTTGGTCATAACGGACTTCACAAGGAAAAAAGAACCACCGAAATAAGCAGAATAAACCTTTGAGAACAGTGTTCGGCCTCTTGAACAGCGAGGATATAAGCGCAGCAAAAACGACCGCCGATACTCCATACAGTGTTATAGTGACGAGAAATAGTGAGACGCTTAAAGGCTGAAAGAAAAAGATTACAAAGAAACTTCACAAAGGGGATCCTCAAATTGCAAATTACAGCTAGAGGAGATCTCTCATTTTCATCAAACAAACCCTCTAAGAGGCTAGAAGTTGCTTGGGGGCCACCACCGGCAATGCTCACTTGAACGCCTATTGCAGCGCTTACCTTTTTTACATTTGCAGCTTCCGTACAATTAGCAAGAGTAAAATATGGCAAATTTCTCAACAGAAACTACAGCGAATGATCTGTCCAACTTTGTCGCTTTCATTCAGACAGGGGCAGAAAACAACATTTCCTGTTATTTGTCAACTCTTCTGTGCCATACAGGTTTTTAATGGTGAAATCTTTATTCGCCTGACGTTTCGACTATCTCGTCGTTATCGAAGGCCTGAAAGCGTATCCCAATTTTATAGTTTTACCTATCACGCTTGACGTAGACCAGCTTCTGACTAGTTGCAACTCAGGCTGACGAACTTACAACTAATAAAAAACTCCGATAAGTCACTCACGTCAGTTCCACCAATACCGAACAGTTGCTCAAGTTTTGTGATGATAGAGCAATTGAGACAGCCCGGTCAACCACGACCTATTTATAGAATCGCGACGTGACGCGTATCAGTTTCACTATCAAAGCTCACACAGAGGGATGTATGGCAAGAGGTCACCAGTTATATTGATGCACTCATTCTTGTTATTCATGCTCGGATTCCTGTGTATTATCCAGAATACCTCAAGAGTTTTTCTGGCGCCAATACTGTCCTCGTGGGCTAGAATCGTGCACTTAACGTCAAAGTCACAACTAGCATGACCTTCCCTTCTGTGCTTCCCAAGCGGTGCAATCGAGCAAGACCTTCGTTTGCTGGCTAGATGTTATTTCACACGAACGCATAGCTGTCTCCCAGTTTCTCCAATATAGCAAGCATCACAAGCTAAACACTGAAGTTGGTAAACCAGCTCTTTGTGCACAGTCTCCTACTTTTCCATATGGGCAGATCACGCAGTTATCCATGATGCAAATCCGGTCGTAGAGACGATTTCTAACAAACTGGTGTTTGATGTTTTCTCTCGGTGTGTTCACCAAGAAAACGTCATTGGCTAGATCCGCTCTTTCCAGGCATTGCTGAATAACTGCGCTGGATCGATCTGATATGAATGGTAATTGAAGATACATCTTATCTTCAGTTCCATTTGGAAAAGGCCTTGATCTGCCTCGTGAGCCATGCTGCCGAGTTGTGTATCCATTCAGATTAGCTATTTGGTGTGCTAACCTTCTGGATTNCACTCATCCATTTCTGACTGAGTTGATGTTATGACGAAACAGTCGTCAATGTAGCGGCAGTACATGATGGGTAAGCGTGCTAGCACTGGTTGTTCGATTCTACTCATAAAGCAGACAGCGAGAACCGGTGCTAGCCGCTGTCCCATTGCAAGCCCTCTTATCTGCGAAAAATATCTACCGGACCACTTGAATATATTGCAGTTCAAGCACTCCTTGATGAGAGCCACTATTTGTGCCTTGCTCAATCCGAACGTCAACACACTTCTTTCGTGCTGGTCAAGCATTTCTGAAACTGCTTGTAAAGCTTCGTCGTTGCTAACGTTGGTGTAGAGCGCAGACACGTCAAATGACTCAAAAACACAGTCGCGTTGAAGTCTGCAAGTACGTAAGCGATCCAAGAACTGTCCCGTATTCGACAGGTGTGATGGTATATGGACCAGGAGTTGACCGATGATTTTATTGAGGAACCATGAAATGCGATCGGTCGGCCATCAACACAACTGATTAGATGCCCAGGTTTAAAGAAAGGCGAACATGGAGATTAACAACATTTCCAACAACAGAACGCCCAATCTTATCTGTCGAGCAGAAGCCTCGAGCTAGCAACAGCCAACCACAAGCGGTAGAAGTCGCATAGGTGCTACGACTCAAAAATTGAATTATAACATGAAAAGCAAATGAATACCCGTTCTTCTCAGGTATGCGTCAATATACCGTTTCCTCTTGTAGAGGAAAACAATGAAACAAATAGGAGAAGAGATGAAAAACCAACAATAAGTTTGTAAGCATTAGCACAGACTTACTTCTAGATGAAAGATAATAGGAGTAACGCATATCAAGAAGATGATAAAACATTTCCCGGTGGCATAAAGCACATGCGAGAGATAAAACACGGGAGCCGAAAGACCCATTACAGATAGATATTCCTAAGTGAGCTTATAGAATATCGAAAACATTCTCAAAATGATCATCGTGCTTACCACATACCTTTACCGTGCTCTTTTCACTGACTATCTCTCTTGCTGTATGGATGACCAGTATAAAAACGCAAAGCCCCCACGCATACGAAGAAATTGCTAGGAAAACTGCAAGTCCATTTAAACTGTACGATCCCAGAGGCATTCGTCTTAGCCGCAGTTTTGGTGGAATGGTGATGTTCGCAGAGGAAGCCTGAACGAAACGCCGACCAAAAGAACATATAAAAATAGGTAATCTCTAAGTTTTTTAGCAAGTCAACCTCGATAAAGTTACTATCAATGCCATATTGAAGTGAGAGAAAAGCCGATGTCCAATATGGAGGTTTGTAAGGGACCCTGAACAGAAAAAATCATAGGAAACGCACCGATCACTTTTTTACATATCCACTGCCATCGCTGTGGATATGTAAAGTCCAAGCGGTATTTCACACTGTAGTGCTACCTACTGCCTTCTACAAGAACTGTACTTGGTATTACTTTGGCGAACGACTACAATGAAAATGCTACTTCCCCTAAGAGACTTTGATTCTACGATGGTATCCCTCGATTTGGCATACTCGATTCTTCTAAATGGGCGCGCTCAGAGTTCAACGACGGGTGTGGTGCGATTCATGCGTCAATATAAAGTGGTCATCTCGCGTGAAGGGCGGGGCCTACAGCGACGCGGACCCGTGGACGAGAGGCGCTATAACAACATGCTTGCCATTATAATGGGAGAAGTAGGAACTAATAAAAGAGAAGTAAAAAAAAGATGAACTATGCACGTTCACAGAAGGACTCCGCTCACCAAGCTTGAAACATTTTGAGGTTAAAAATATTTTAAACGATTGACAAGTAAGTTGCCGACTTAGGAATACTTTATCTCAAAGGCCTCATTGCCATAGTAAAGAGATTTTTACTATACATGGTGTAAAGCCATAGACTAGTGCACAACTCATTTGGTACATCTCAACAACTGGAGGGTGGTGAAGCGGTCGCATCGAATGTACGTAATCTGCCGCGTACTGCGTCCGTTAAGAGCTCTGACAGGGTCACGTGTGAATCGCGCGCCCCCGCAACGACCGACCGACCCACCGACCCATGGTGTTGCTGGTTATGTGTTGACAACGCTGGACGTCGATGGATGGACCAGTGTTCTCAGCACGTAGCCACCAACACCGTTGGTCGGTCGGTCAGTGGGCCCCTGCGCTCTGAGAGATTCCTATTCCATTACTATCCGTTACTCTCCTTCCTGCTGCGGTCCTTTATCTAGTTTTCTATCTCAAGCGGATGAAAAAGGCGGGCTATTTTTGCTGTTAACAGTGTTTTTTTACTCATCAGTCGGGTCGGCTAGCGCCGGACTTCCCGCCGGCGGGAAGTTCTAATAATCGGCCAACTCTCCAATCTTCTTTGAAGCGAATAGTATTTCCCTGTACACGAAGTTCGACACAGAACTAACAGAATAGTGCAAACGATATTCAGTGTAAGTCGGTGCTTACGACTTCAATTGGAAGTCTTGATCCTTTGCTCTTTTTCTTGAAATCAAGTCATCAAGGATTCAACTGTCAGGTAACCAAAGCCTTGGACGGTACTCACAAATGTTTCGAGTGATGATAAGACTATTATCAGATGTTATCAATTGATATTTCCCTTTACAGAGATATCATTAGTCAAGAATTCCAGATAGTTGGCGGTCGGTTAGTTTTGTTGCAAANTTGACAAGTAAGTTGCCGACTTAGGAATACTTTATCTCCAAGGGCTTCATTGCCATAGTAAAGAGATTTTTACTATACATGGTGNATCAAGAAGTCAAAGCTAGATCGTAAATAACAAAGGCGTTAGGAGTTAATTGGTGAGTGGATCTTCTTCTCTAAGGCCTCTTCTGTTGTCAGTATTCCCGTCCTGCCTCCCCCTATTGATTTTGCTCTCCAATTCCATGGGATCATGAGTTATGGATTTCCACTCATTCATTTCGCGGAAACCCGTCCCTTGGGGAAGGAGTCCGGCCCTACTATTCACCATAAGTGTTCCCATACTGCCGCCTGCATCCTACCAATTTGAACGTCCTAGAGCCAAACTGAGGGTTTCGGCGCAAATCTCGCCTTCCATGTGCGGGGTCCGATCCTCCCATCTACGATGAATGCCCCCATTCAGCCGCCTGCACTCCGGCCAAGTTGAATGCCCTAGGGCCAGAATGACTATTTCGGCGCAAAACCCCGCCCCCTGTGCAGGATTCCGGTCCTGCCACCTACCAAAGGTGTTACCGTCCTGCCCGCCTTACTCCTACCAAATTTGAACGCTCCAAGTCCGCGGGGATAGGAGTTATGAATTTCCGGTCAGACACACATCGACACACACACAACACACCGACAAACCAACAGACACACTTAGCGAATTATATATAGTAGGATATTTCTGTTTCATCTTATTAGGTCTAGAAAGCCTAACTGTGCCTGCCATCAGGTCATGGTCATCGGGATTTCTCAGACGAGGTTGGCAGTTGAATACTGCCAACCTCGTCTGAGAAAGCAAAACATTTTGACTTTAACAACGAGTGGTCTTAAGATGTTTTTTGTTCCTTCTCATTACTCCAGAATGCGACGAAATTCGAATTTCTAATTCATAGGATCGATTACAGTTCAACTGAAAAGGCAATTGTTGGAGGTGCGAAGTGATGCAAATTGGAACTAAACGTGCATTGGCTCATTTTATAGATGTTGAGAAACGATCAAAATGGAGACGTAAAAGAAGAAATGATGAAGGAAAACTCAACATGAAGATGAATTCGACAGTCAACACTAAAAAAAAGTTGTGAAAAGCTGATGGGGAGCGAATCCATTCATATGAGATACCACGCGATCACACTCGCCAGCCTACGGAATTTGATATAACTAAGCGCATTTTATAGATGCACAGTTAATAAATGACCAAAAAGAATAGTTAAAAGAAGAAATACAGAAGAATAAAAGCAAACTGGACAACCAATATCAAAAAAAAAAGTAGTGAAAAGCTGGAGGCTGAAAAAGGAGCGAATTTATTCATATAATCTCCATGCGAAACATTTTGGTCAGTCTAGAAACTGGATAAAAGTAAACCTGAATTTAAGGGGATATGAGCTCATGCGTCCGAGGATGAGCGCGGCGAATTGCACGGCGAAGTTCGTGACGATACGAACAACTCTGGTGCCGATTATTGGGGCACACACTTGAATTACAGTAGATTAATGGCGTCAGCCGATCCTACTGATCTACTCTACTTCAAATTTGGGACCCAATGATGGGCGTTAAGGTCGTTCAAATCGCGATGCCCTTCGCAAAGTGCCGCGCGCATCCTCGGACGCACGTACGTTCCATTCCCCAATTTACGGTAGTTGCAAATAGTCATAGTAATCAGTAATAGTAATTGCAGACCGAGAGGGGTGTGGAAATAGATAGCACGCTCTTCGCGCACGCAACAGCGCTTCAGTACCCTTCTGTCGAGATGGTTCAAATAAGATTTGCAGTAGTCCACAGCTACAGCATGAATTGGAGCATATCCTTTTTATGGCAATGAAGCCCCTTCGAGATCAAGAATTCACTTCATAGGTCAACAATGAAGTCCCTCCGAGATTAAGAACTTCATAAGTCAACAATTTACGTTAAACGTTTGAAGTAAGAATAACTTCAAATTATTGATGACGATGACTTCATTATACTGTCGCGTGAATCGCGCCACACCCCCTGTACTCCTACCAAAGTTCAACGCTCTAGGTCCACGCAAACAAGAGTCATGAACTTGTGGTAAATTTTTTTATCGCGCACGCCCCAGCACATGGGCGGAGCCTGACCTGCTACCTGCCATGAGTGTTCTTATCCTGTTCCTCGTACTGCTACTTTGATCTTCTAGGTTCAGAGGAACAGGAGTTATGATGAATTTCCTGTCAAGCACACACACACACACA